>VZRZ01005884.1:461667-472202 GCA_013398175.1 Climacteris rufus
GCTCCAACCGGCGCGGCCCCGCCCGCCGCCGGTGTCACGTTACCGCCCGCGCAGCCAATGGGGCGCGGCCGGCGGCGCCGCCGATGGGCCGGGGGCGGGGGAGCTGCGGCGGACAAAAGCCCCGGCNNNAAAGCCCGAGCTGTTGGAGGAGGTGGAGGAAGTGAGAAAGCAATAATCGCTGGCCGTTAGAGAATAAAAATAGAGAAGGTGACACTTGCAAAAGGCAATTTAATCCCACCGGAGGCCTGGGCTGGGTCGGGCTGCGGGTGCCGGGGCGGCCCCGGGCCCCGCTGGGGGCGGGGAAGGAGCGGGGCTGGGATGCCGGGCAGCGGTGCGGTGTGGCGCGGCTGCTCTGGGCGCGCTCCCCGCCGCAAGTGCCCTGCAGCCGCGGGGCTCTCGTTCCGGGGCCGGGCACGCCCAGCGCCCGCCGCCCTTTCGGGCCGGAACGGTTAAAGGTCCGTGCGGAGGGGCATTTCTGTGGCTCTGCAGTCCCACTGAAAACCTGATAGCGAGATAGTAAAGTTCACACGTAAACACGATGTTTTAAACAACTCAGTTGTAGACTCATTTGACTTTCCTACTTCACCTCGTCTTTCTCCAGTGAAGTGTAGCTCCCTTCTCCAGATGTCTGAAGAGGCCGATTCTGCTGGTTAAGAGCATGAAAGCCTGAAAGAAATTTTTGATCCCTACCTAGATTTCTGCAAAGAACTGGGACAAATGGGCTCTGTCTCCCTCCTCTTAGTCATGCAAACAGCTCGATCTATTCAAGTAATTGTCCTGACATATGTTCGTTATTGGTAACTCCATTGCAAGGACCTAGTCTAAACTTTATTTGCAGTATAATTTCACTCGTTACACTTGCCCTGCTATCGTAATGTTTATTCTTTGTCCAGTCATCAATTTCGTGGAAAAACGGACTGTTTTCAAAATATTGCTTTTTCTCCACAAAGCACAAAAATCCTTTTCTTCACAGCTGTACAAAACCGCCCTCATTTTAAATATCATAGACACTAAATTCTGTGAAAGTTAACAATTTTGAAGTTGTATCCAGTACACGTCTAGCTACTAGTATTAGTTTCAATTTAAAAGAGATATTACAATATCACAGACTTTTGTGGAAGCACTGGAGCCAAAAGTGAAACTAATTAAAATGAGTGAACCTCACTCTTTAATCCAAATAATAATGCAAAAGTGTGTTGAAAAAAAACAACCCAGTTGTTTGTTTCTCTAGTTTGCAGTTACAGTGGTAGCCTAACAGAGAATGTATTTGTTTTAGGCTGATAGTTTGCACTTAGGGTGATGCATGTTGATAGTAATCTAACCTCAGAGAAGCCACTATTTTCACCACAAAGATGTCAACATCATGGATTGTCTGCAATTACCGCTCCAAGAGTCATTGGTGAGGTTTGGTAAACAGCAGAGAGCAGGCCAGCCTCTTCCCAGGAGACCAATTCCCTTTTGTCTCATGACCTGCCGCCTCCTTAGCTGGCTGTATCATCGAGACAAATTTTCTCTCTATTAGGGTTTCCCTGAGGAATTATTTAATCCATTTTACTGGGACTATTTCCCCCATCTGTGAGCAAAATAAGTGAAAGTACATCTCATTTTATAATCTTGCTTTCTACTACCTCAAAAATTAAAAGTCTGTCTCCAGGATCTGCCACATTTTCTTTTTGTCAGCAATATGCTAAGAAGACAAATTAATGTTTAACTAAATTAAAAAAAAAAAACAAAACAAAAAAAAAACCCCACCAAGAACTATTTGTGCTAAAAATCAAAGTATTGAATTAAGCCAGAAGTTAATGTTCCTAGGTTCATAATTGCTTGAGCAGAAGATTGCAACACAATTATCTAGGTTTAGTTCTTTACTCTGATACTGAGTAGCTCCTGGGAAAGCACGAGGGAGAGGACTCAATCCATCAGTCACACCCCACCAATTTCCGAGAAATGGTATCTGATCAAAGGAAATATCTTGTTAACCACTTACTCAAAACCAACACTGTTTTAGCAGTGCAGCTCCTGCCTGTATATCTAGCAGATCAAGTTCATCTTTAAGGTTAGCTTAGTGCAAATTATTTAAGGACGAATGTCTTCCAGTCTTTTTCAAGCAACATTATCTGGAAAATGTTCTTCAAGCTCCAACATCCTTTCTATTTGTTTGTGGCAGCCATTTATAAGATACTGAGAAACAACAGCTTGACAATCCAGTGAAAGCTGAGCTTCCTTTCACACATCATCCCATCCCCTGATCTCTTTAAACTGGATATTTAGTTGTTACAAGCAAAACTTTGAACAGGTATATAAAAAAATTATTATTTTAAATGTTATGCTCAGTGTGACTATTGGGTGTCCAGAGCATCTGCTTCAGCCCCTTCACTTGTACAATTTTGGGAAATCTCATGTAATAAGAAAGGGAAAGCTACATAGCAAAGTGCTGCATATTTAAGAGGGCAATACAGTCAAAATTTCACTTTAAAATATTTTTTATTGAAAATTATTTTTAATACCAGAGAGATGATATTACACTTGTCTTTTAACCCTCCAGCAGTGCTTGGAGTTGCAGGAGCAGCAGCATCTTGATTGGCAATCATGCTGGCAGCCGTATCTGAAGCTGAGCCAGTTCTGTAAGTAAAGCACCCTATGACAACACGCCTTGTGATCACCAAGTGCATTTCTGACTGATTCTCAAGATCCTGTCTTTTGATATGAACGGCTACAGCTTCATAGTTAGGTGAAGCATGAACAGGCAGATCACAACCCTTTAACCCCTAAAATTCCACACTACCATTTATTCTCCTAAAGAGAATAAAAAACATGTAAGCTTCATAGTTATCCATATAATTTAATTTCATTCCCTGGCACATCCTGATTATCTCACTTGCTCTTTCTGGCATTGCTAACTCTTCTTTGTCTTCTACTGAGAATTTATAAATCACATGTTCCATACGCTCCAGACCATTGATTTCTTGGTGCAATAACGTGGCTCGCAGTGACCGACAAAGGCTCTCCCTGCAGGCGTGGGTATTTTGGAACAACACTTCCCTCTGCCGGATCTGTGGGCAGTCACAGCTCTTCCTGCCTGCAGGGACCTGCACACATCCTCTGCCTCTCGCTCCAAAACGACCCCTGCTCCTCCCAGACTGCACAGGACACTACAAAACTAGCAAAGCTCTTACTAATTCATCAAATGAATAGAAGAATCAGATAAGTTTAATCCAGTGTCAACTGGACAGAAATATTAACTTAGTTTCTGCTCAAGACAGGACTATCTCAAAGCCACAGATAATGTGAAAATTGGGAATGTCGGGGTCTGATATTTCATATTCACTCCAAAACCCTGACAGCTTTATGCCGGATGAAATTAGAACAATATTTAAAAGCGCCTTTTACCCAGATCAGCAGGCATTTCTTTGTAGAGTGTATATATAGGGCTCCACAAGAAAAAAAAGATCAATTTCTTTTAAGAAGCATTGCCTACCCTTTTTGTGATTAAAGTAAACTGAAATAGTGCTACAGTGAATTTTAATTGAGTGTTACAATTTCTACCTGGCCATCTGTTCCAAACTGCTAGCAATAACCAGAGTATGACATTTTACGGGGGGAGTTGATGGAAACTACTATATTCAGATACAGCTGTCTTGCCTTCAAGTCATACAGTTGTTGGAATATTGTCCTCAGCTGAGGATGAGTGTTAAAAGGAAGGGCATAGAGAACTGCAGAGATACATGAGTAAGACTGTGTTTAATTCTTGCCCTTCAAAAGGACAGGAACAGGTCCCAGTGCAGTACTACACATGCTCCTAAAGCGCTTGTAGAAACACCACTGAAAAACATAATTAAGCATTTTGCTGAACAAAGATTCTGTTCACATACCCTGCTGAATGAAGGCTTTTGGTGGACTTCAAAACACAGGAAGAAGATGAATAAGCTGAAGATAGAAGGGGAGTAGAAAATACAGATATAATTCTAAAACTACATTGTTCTTCAGCAAAATTTACTTTGAAAAGGCAGAGAGACAGAGACTTTTTCTGTTCCACAGAAAAACTGTCAAAAGATTGGATCAAGGTGGTACTCAATGTTGAAAGGTAGAACAGTTAAGAGTGCTGAGAGTCATACTGAGGTTAACTGGAATAAGGCACCACCAGAAGACAGGAAACAGGTAGGTGTTTCTTATACTGTGTTCAAAACAAGGCCTGTGCCAAGCACAGAGAAGGTCTAGTTAGAAAATATCATATGAGAAATATTTTGCGTGAAAGAAAATGTTTTCAAAGAGTTTGGAGAGGAAATAAAAGGCTTGAATAAAGAAACCAGAATGCCAGGATTAAGGAGACATCCTGAGCAACAACAATAGGGAAAGGAAATAAAAACCCCAAACCAACAGCATAAGGTGGCACAAGCAGGATGTTTTCCAGTCATCACCTTGTTTTTTAATGCTGAAGAATAGGATTCCCTATGCCATTTTCATGGTATTGCATTCTTGCCCCCTGGTGATTCTTGCACCTTCTTGATTAATTGTAAAGTCTCTATTTGAGGCTTTCCAAGAGAACTTCTAAGGTGGACTCCAAGTAGACAGTGTAAGATGAGTGTTTGTCTTCCAAGAGCTTTCAACACAAAATAAATGTTGTTGGCTCTAGCAGCCCTGCAAGCATTATAAGCTCACATTTGACACTTAATACTGCGTTAATAATAATTGCTATGTGTCTGCTAGAATGCTACTAACAAACAACAAAAAAATAAATTAGTGCTTTGGGATTCCAATACCATTCACTCCTATTGTTCACAAATGCTTTGACTCCATTGTAAAATTCTAGTATTGCAACTATAAGTAATAAAAAAGCAATTAAGAATTCAGCACTTGAAACACTACATCACATAATTTTCTGCAGAAAACAGGAAATACACTTCAGTGTATTCTTATGCAGATCCTGGTTTCTCTCAACAGTCCTAGGCCTTTCTTTCACTTATGCTATCTTATTTTTTGCATTTCACTCACCTTGCACATGGGTGAAAGAATTTTATACCTAGTAAATATTTCATTAATGCCAGCCTCTGTTTGCTCAGCACTCTTGCAAAGTCTCAAATTTCTTCAATTCAGCACTTGTCCAGAGACAACTTTATGCTTGCTAGAAATCTGAAGTCCTCCAGTAGGGAACTACTTACTGGTTTGTTTTATGTCATCACTGTTGCTTTACTTGTTAGGCCTCAGACATGCAGCCCTGATTTCAACTGGGACAGCCTAAAGGGATCACTCCCTTCAAATTATCTCCTGTTCCTGATTATAGTCCCCAGCTAATTTTTCACCAGAAGTTACTGCTCCCTCAGAGCTGCAGATAGATAGGTTTATGTGTGATGTTGCTCCCCAGTTTGGGGCTACCCAAACTAAATGGATCATTGAAATGCTTTTGTTTACAAGGTTTCTCTCTGCATCATTTTGAAACACCCAATCTGGAATCAACCAGTATAAGCTCTTTCCCATTTAACTTGCCCTTACAAAAAAAAAAAAAAAAAAAAAAAAGCAGTATCTGCTCTGCAACTTGCAGACTCAGAGCCTCAGGAAAGCTGTTAGATCAAAAGACAGAAGGCAATTTATTTGTCTTGTAGCACACATTCAATCTGGACCTTTTTTCCCTCATTCTCTTCAGTCTTCTTTCAAAATATATATCTGGAGGTTGGCCAGTGATTTATCTGAAATTTTTTTCCCAATACCCCTCCAGAGAGTTAAGAAGGAACACTTGAGATCCTTATTATTTGTTGCCCCTGCCAGAAAAAATGTCACAGAACCACTTTCTGGTAACTTGAGGAACCCATAAGAAAAAATGTCTCTGCTACATCTCAAGCAGAAACTTGTTTTCTGTCTTCTAGAGAACATGGAAAGAATAAACAAGAATAAGACAAGATGTTATCAAAGATTCTTTACCCCTATTCAAATACAAAGAAGGTACCTTTGGAATTTGTCAGAAAATATTTCCATTGTCATACCCTCTTTTGTTTTTAATGGTGTGATTCTAGAGGGGGGAAAAACTAATTTTGTCCACAAACCTTTGCAACATAAAAAAAGATAATTTCATAAAGAAGTCAAAGGTACATAGACGATTTGACATAATCATTTGCAGTATGAACAATATTCAAATAAATGAATATTTACGGAAATTTAGTTTATGGATATTGCTAAGAAATGCTAGAGTTATCCAACACCCGCCCCACTCTGCAGTTGCATTGATTTTTCTTGGAGATGTTCAAAATGTATGAGGTCATTGAAAATCGGAGTGCTTTCAGCACCTTCCAAGATTAGATCTTTAGAGTCAATAAAGCAAGTATAATCTGAATCCCAGGATCACATTAATTGGCTATGATACCTATTTTAAAATAGTGTCAATCATATACAGTAACTACTATCTGATAAGCAAATTGTAACAGTGCAGCCTACCAGGAAAGAAAAGAAAAACTCATTATTTTTGAATGAGAATCAAAATAAATGCTTACAGCACAGCCTATTATGGGGAGTTCCTTGGCACATATCTGGAATGTTTAATCACAAAACAATGTAGTTAGACATGAGTCATACAGCTCACCCCAAATGACTGAAAAGTCCTATGCATTTGTTTAGTACTCCATAGGCTGAGTAATATAGGAAATTCTCCCTGAAGTATTTCCAGCTTCCTAGACTGCCCTTATGCAATGCAGTGTTAGTCACACAGAGTGGGAGCAGATAGTCACATCCTCTTCCCCGATCCAGATGCTGGCAGGACTCAGCCTTCAGGAGTAAAGTTAGGCTTGTGAGATATTTGGGCTGAACTCCTCCATCTGTATTATGCATTCTATCTAAGATGGCACACTGATTCCTCAGAACATCTCTTTAATAAAGATTTGCAAAGACAAGCTCACACTCTTTTCACTGAGCAGGGCTTACAGCCACAACACAAGCCTGTCAAGGGGCAGCATAGGCTGGCAGTGGCAATGGGCTGGGGGTGAGGATGGTCCCTCCCACCCGAGAGACTCCAAATCATCCCTGGGAAGAGGTGTGTGGCTGTCCTGCCTGACCTATTGCACAGGCATGAGTACAGGACCGGACCCTGAACTGCTGCAGACAGCAGCATGTCTTGCTGTGCTTTTGCCTGAAAAGCAGGACTTGAAAAGCATAGCTGTGCACTTCTGAGGGAGTAAAGGAATAGAGGAAAATACTAAGAGGAGGAATTGTGAACAAAGAGATTCTCTCATCTGGTGTTCAGTTGAGTTTTTCATCAGGAAAATAGGCTTTCATCCATTTCTTGTTAGCAAACAAGTCTGTGACAAAGACATATATGTCCCATCAGTAATTACATGTCTTTTCTTGTTGACAAAAAAAATTTTTAGGGCCTTAAATTCATATAAAAAGGAAATTACAACACATACCTGCCTTTTGGAACTGTCACGTGTAAGGTTTTATTTTTATGAGTTGTAAAATACCACTTTGGAAAGTACTGACTATATGTCAAGAGAAAGCTGATGTAAATTTTATGTTTTTCATCTCTATTTAGATTTGACGAAACTGCAGGTTTATTAGAGTCTTATCTACTGCCGCTAGGGTAGAAAATTCTGATGGACAAAACAGAGCTGAAGTCAGCTGATTTTCTATGGACTGTTAATAGTGTGCTTGGGCACCCAAGACAAGTAATTTTCTCCTCTTCAACTGAACTGCCTCACTAATCTGTTTTCAAGTGTAGAAACTCCTGACCACCATTCCTACTTTAAAAAAAAGATGCAGCCAGATTATATGAAATTAGCCTAAAACTGCACTAATTCTTACTTCTAATGAATGAGAATATGTTAAGCAGTTACACCAGCCATGTAAGATTTTTATCAAAAATTGAGGAGGCATTACTCTGCATTTACAAAATGAGTGAGATGCTTCTAAGCTTAAAGCAAATTTGAGATACTTGGGGTGCTTAAAGAAGGCCAGAAAAGTTCAATTCCAGGTGCTGAAAAAAAGTTGCTTTTTAAGTATAGAAATAAATATTATTTCTGTGTATGAAAGATAGAACTGAAAAAGCAAATACGTCACCACACCTACATTTATTACTTTAGCTGAGCCCTGGGTTTCAGGACTGATTTAATTTTGTGAAAACTATTGTATGTTGCATTCATGAGACAATGTATTTAATCATTAAGCTCAGTGTGCCTGTTTTCCCTGTTGTGACAAACTTTGTAAAATTCTTCTAAGTTAGTGATCTTTGAAACAGAAGTTTTGGACCTTCACACTGCTCAAAGTGTAGGAAGGCTGGACCGCTTACTCAGTTTCTCTAACACAGATAAAACAGGCCTCCTTCAAGACCTGCTGACTGATGTGCAAAGTGAGGGTTTCCTGCCTAAAGCACAAAATACCATTACATCAAAAAAGAAAAAAAAATCATTTTGGGGGGAAGAATTTGAAAAATTGCGACTGTGCAATTACAATTTTCATAGTCATTCACAGCAGACTTTGACTGTTGCAAAAGTTGGATCTCTTACATGTTCTTCATATTACTTCAAATTTATACCAAAACTGTTGCACCAGATGCTACAAAATTGTACTTAAAAGAACAGACACTACTGTCTTTGCCATGTTTGTTAAACTGCAGTGGATCCTATTAACTCACTTGCTCGAAAGATTCTGTTTCACCAACAGGAGTCACAGTCTGGCGAGAGAGGAAGTGTCAGTGCCAGTTGGAGCAGGCAAGATTTAAAACCTGCTGTATTCATGATTGTCTCTGCTGATCTGGTAAACACTGAGCATCACTCAGGGTAGGAACTCAAACAGTGCTTGTTCCATCATCTGAGGATGAATCAGGAGTATCTTACCAACATCCCTTCAGCTATTGTGTATCACAGACCTAGGGTAGAAGGGTGGCACAGAAACCTGGAAAATATCACATTGCATGGATTTCCCCATGATATTTGCTTTGTACACAATAGTCTGTGAAAAATATGTGCATCAATGGAACAAAAGGGCAATGGTAGGCTAAAGTTTCTTTTTTCTCCTGTTTTGAAGTGCCTCATGACACGGCACAGGTTGGGATCTGCTGCCCTCCGGTGCATGCTTGCAGAGGTCCTCACTGTCAGAAGACTGCACTTTGAGACCATGAGCATTCTCAACAAGCATGACAAAGAAAAAGGAATAAAGTGTTAAATTCTTTGTGTGTCTTATTTAGGATCTAAAATAATTGCTAGGTCTTGTTTCTTAATTTTGCTGTTTTGTTCAAGCTTTGTCAGAGTATTTCTACACCCAAGTAGAATGTTCTACTTTGTTCTATGAAATTGGTTCACTTCAATCAGCTCTCTCTTTCATTTTCTATGAATATTCACAATGATTATATACATAACACAATACATATGGTAATGATATGCAAGTAGTGTATCCATCACATTTGATATCTGCATTCTGCCTGCTAATCCTTATCTTTGTGATTTTTACTGACACATCAGACCTCTTTCTAGTACTCACATTAGGAAAAAACCCAATGAAGTCTTGCTATAGAAGATGTTTTGTCATTGGCTTGTACAGTTCTTTCAAAGATACTTTTCTGTATTACTGAACATTTTTGAACAAGAAATGCATTTGATACAATGTCATGCCAGGCCCTTGTAAAATCTGATTTGTGGGTTCTTTCAGCTCTGCAGAATCACAGTGGGACTTAGCATACAAAATTATGGGACTTAGCACGCAAAATTAATTGGAGTTGTACAGTCTTTCTCTTAAACTTCCATACAGTTATGTCGATATTAAGGCAAACCAGTTTTGTAAAGATTTATAAGAGAAGGAAAAGTAGGCTGCAAAGACATTTAAAATATATATACATATTTCTGACTGAATAATCAAATTTAGTGATGATGATGGGCTGATTAAAGGCCGCTTCTCCATTAACAAATTGAGTAAATCTCTGTTCTGATTGTGAAGGAGAACCTTAAAAATGAAAATTCTGTGAGTTTGTGGAATACCTCAAGAAATCTGGAAAATACAACTCTTTTCCTGATAAGTGGTTAATTTAGGCATGAGATTATTGTTTACAAATTTAACACTGATTTCCTCCCAGAAAGGCCAAAGTCCAAAGAAGGTAACCAGTTAGCTCAGTCTGCCCCAACAGAGCGCCAGTTTTTATGACGCTTGGAAGATGCTACATACATGCGTGTGTGTAGCTCCACACCAAGATGTAGTTGACCACGAAGAGATGAGAAAAAATCGTAATTCAAGTTCTGACCAAAAAAAAGAAAAAAATTCCACCACAACTTCGTATCGGGGAGACACTTCTAAGCCTGGGTTCAGCCCCGTCGCTGCGTCCCACTGCGCGGAGACCTCTCACCGCAGCAGCCCCTCAACCGCACGGCGGGACGGGCGGGACGGGCGCTCTCCGCCCCTCAGGGCGGTGGGACGGGAGCGACGGGCGGGACGGGCGCTCTCCGCCCCTCAGGGCGGTGGGACGGGAGCGACGGGCGGGACGGGCGCTCTCCGCCCCTCAGGGCGGTGGGACGGGAGCGACGGGCGGGACGGGCGCTCTCCGCCCCTCCGGGCGGTGGGACGGG
>VZRZ01005884.1:472403-499680 GCA_013398175.1 Climacteris rufus
GGCGGCGGAGGCGGTGTTAGGGCGGTGAGTTGTGGCGGCCCCGGCCGGGGCGGAGGCGCTGCCCTCGGGGCCTGTCTGTGCCGAGTTCCTGCAGGGGAGGTGGCTCCCAGCCCGAGCTCGGGGTGGCCGCGCTTGTTGTCCCGCAGAGCGGCCGGACCGGAGCGGGCCGGGCCCGAGGAAGCCCCGCGCTGGCCGCGGGGCCTGTGGGCGAGGGCGGGCGGTGCTGGTGCCCGGCGGGTTCCGGCCTCCCCAGCTCCGTGCTGCACACGCGGAGTGCTGCAGGTTGAAAACACGCGTGGGTGGGAGCCTAAGTGCCACACAAAATGGCTAAATGGAAAAGCTGCTCCACAAGGGGAAAAGTAAGAAACCCCCCCCCCCCAACCTCATCTCTCTCCTTAGTCCATATGGCAAAATTTATTTCTCCGCACAGTTTTCTCCGTTCCTTGTAAGGAAGAAGAAATGACAAAATGTTGACTATTATGATAAATCTTTGTCATACAGCAGGTTTTAAGTTCGTTGCCCTTACCCAACGTCCCTGAGTACAGCGATTTTGGCAACAGTTCTCTTGGTTCAATAAGCCTTTTATTACTCATATATGGTAGGGAAAAAAAAGTTCTGGAGGGGCTTGCTGTGGTAAGATGGCATCTTATCTTTCTCTAAAGCTTCCTCTAGACAATAAGGAGAGGCAGTTCTTCAAAGGCTGGATGGCATTTAGCTGAAATGTAACATTTCCCAGGTTTGCATATTCAAAAATATTAAGCAGAACACAAATAGAATGGGGAATATATTTACATTATGATATTATTGTGGTGGCAGACAGGCTTTCATTGTTTCTAGAAATGATTGTCACTGAGACTGCACAGTAAAATGAGACTATTTGTTACCTGGAAAAATGCAGCCGCTTAAGAGGTCTGATCAAAAGTCATTCAAGCTCTGTGACTTTTTTTATAGAGATGGTATAACTGAAGCTCAAAAATGAAAGAACAGCAGCATTTGGTCTTCAGTTTCAAAGGAGGAAAATCAAATAATTACAAAATAGTGACTTTTCATAAAATGCCCCAGTGGTTTACAGCATCCCAAAATCAGCATACTGTATTACCAGGAGGTTGGGTAGATGTGAAGGGAGCAGAAGAGTCTACAACTCAGAGATTTGCATCTATGCTGGAACAGTTATCAAGCACAGCATGAGCTAAATGATTGTTAGCAAATAGATGTACTCATATAGTTCCCATGATGAAGTCCAGCTGTATCTTTCAGTCTAGTTTAAATCACCAACTGAGTTTAAACCAGATTAGCAACCAGAATGTGTCTTCCTACCAGTCCCACTAAAAAACATTTACTCTACTGACCTTTCTGGTAGTCTTCCTTGCTTCTGACTCCCCTAAAAATATATAAAGCTGCAGGAGTGCAGGAGTAGTCACTTCTTTATCTGTTTCCCCTAACATGTTAATTTTCCTGTTTTCTCTATGAATATGCAAGCCTGAATTCCAGGAAGACTGACTACACGAATGCTTCAGAGCGTTGCAAATTAAAATGGGATGAAAAGTATTCCTAATTTAATTTCTGAGTTTAACAGACACGATTCTTGGCCAAAAAGTTGATGTCTGACTCCAAGATTGAAAAAAGAAATGTTAACAAGACTAAGAAAGAAATAAGTATTACCTTTTACACAAAGATCAGTGCATTTTCTGTGTTTGAAGAACCTTACAAATTCTGAAGAGAGTTGGAACAGGGTTGGCAGTACCTCTGTAGCTGCCTAGCACTGTGTAACTGATGTGATCTGGAAGAAACTTTGTATCTCGATGATAAAAACTTAACTTAGGACTTTAAGGCACATCAATTAGATGGTTTATACACATACTTGGTTGTTGCCAAAACACATACAGGGGAAATAATTAAAAGCACACTCATCCTAAAAGTACCATTAAATAATTCTCTTGAGCCTGTGATATGTTTTAACATGTCATATACAATTATAGTGGGAATGTGTGTGTTTTGGAAAAAAAAAAAAGAGGGCCTTGCTGCTTCTTGGAGGCCTTTCCCTTTATGTCTTAGAGTTGCTGATGTGGAGATACTCAGAGTTGCAAAAGAGAGAAGAGGCATTTTTAGAAATAAAAAGTAATAAAAATTTTTTATAGGAGGCTTTTTCTTTTAATGGCCAGTAGTGTTGTCTCTTGACTCTGAACAAATGCTTTTCAGTTTTTGCTGCAAAAGTGTCACAAAGATAGAAACAGTGGGAGAAATGTTGTATGCCAGTGCTCTTTCTTACTGAGGCTGTTGAGCAAAGTTGTTTCCATTATGCTCCTCATAAAGTTTGCACAGTTCCTCCATTTCTGTGGTATTAAAGGTGGATATAATTTTTTCTTCAGGTATCAGGTACTTGCAGAGACTGACCACGCCACAGTGATACAGGTCTGCTGCTGCTCCTGCAAAGTGATGGTTTTGCATGATTGCCTTGTGTCAAATAATGGTTCTGAATTTCAGTGCAGCATGGCACTGATGCACTAATGCTGGACATATTTACAGCTGTCAATAATTTTTTTTACAAAACTTGCAAGTTAGTTTTGCATGTAAGGCTTGCAAGTTTTTAATTTAATTTTTCTTTTTCTCAGTATAAAACGAAACAGGGAAAGATATGCATGTTTGTCTCTCAGTGCTAACTAACTACTGCAAATGTTCTCAGTGTGCTGCAAGAGTAATGCTCTCATTGGTCTGAGCCTGGGGAATAGCACCATTGTCAGGGTCATGTTTTAGGATAGAATCAGTATGTTACAGTAGTATCAGTTTTTGTAAGCTTAAACAAGGAGGGAAATAGAGACCTTCATAATCTTTTTGATTTTGCATAGTTATTATCAAAGATAATATTGAATACGCTGTGGTGTTATTAGGAGTACCTTAAAATGGATTTACAGGTCTTTTTAAAGCACATATATTTCTTCATTGTCTTTCAGAGTATCTGCTGACTAATGTCAAAGATTTAATTGCTGTTTACTTTTGTTACTCCTCAGACAGCAGTTTCTTCTTGTAAAGGAGCATCAATTGTTTACTTGCAGATTGCTAAATGCAGTGGGTTTACAGGGGGTATTTTTGAATGTCCAATTGAGTTAGACACAACTCAGTACTGTGTGAGAAAGACCCTAATTTCAGAATTGAGACTGAGTTTGTAGCCCTGGAATAAGAGAAAAGCAAAATCAGCGTACTTTTAGAACTTAACTCATTCAATGAGGCAGCCTTAAAAGGGAGTATTGATTGGCCTTTTCTATTAGTTTATAAGTGTAAAGAACATTTTCTTGTTGGACTAAAACATTCTTCATAATGAAAACATAATATTTTACTTTAGTATTAATTTACTTTTTAAATTTCTGTTTGCAAGGCTTACACAGTACTGTTTTAAGAGGCAATATACAAATAATATAGTTTTTTCTTACTTTTTTTTCTCTTCCCGTTTTCAGGTAGCAAAGTCAGGGGGCAAGTAGGAGTTATCTACCTTTTAATGAGTAAACTACAGAAAACAAAGTTAATAATTATACTGTGGCTACTGTGTTTCTGACATAAGGGGTTACATGTTTCTCTCTAACACATTTCTATCATTTTGACAATGTCATCCAATATATATGTTCTAACATACATTCTAGAAGTAGTTGCCTGAAGTACCAGTCCCTACTTCTTTTTTTTATTGTTATTAATTAAGAGGACACATTTTCTCCAGTCAGTGAACAACCTGTTACTCCACACAGAATGTTTTTTCTAGCTGTTTTCTGCCATGGGAGATATTTGGTGTTTGCCAAGTCACTGTGGCAAAACTTAGTGTAGTTATATAAAGTTGTAGGCCTCCCTCTTCAGTGTGACTGGTGATCTTAATTATCCTTGTTTTAGCATACCTGATTTGAAACACTTGGAAATGGAGAGCAGTGTTAAAGACCTGTAACTTTTTAAAAATTGGGCTCTTTTTCTGTTCTGTCTATATTGGCAATTGTAATAGCAATTTTTATTACACAAACACGTTTTCACAACAATTCGAACAGAGACTTTGAAGCTTGAATTGCATATAGTCAATTGTTTTTCAAAGAAAAGAAGATCAGTGCCATCAAATAAAGGAAACCTTCCTTTGAGATGACATTGAGAAACTTTTGCAGCCCTGTCACTTACAAAGTTTCATCCTCTATGCTTACAACTATGATAAGGTAATAATTTACTAGCACTTACTAAATTGAAACAAAATCACTGGAGGGAAGAGGAGAGGATCTTATCTTGAAATTGCTTAGAGATGTGTAGAAACTCATTCCTAGAATCTGTGAGGTTTTTCAGGTCACTTATTTATTATGCAGGCATGTTTCTTGCTTCACGAAACTTCTGTTGCCGTGGCATTAGAAAGTACCAGCTAAGAACAGATTTGCTTTCCAGATCCATCAAACTTTCAGCCTCTGCAGTAAGTATTCCTTCAGCTTCATAGAGAGAACTATTTCATGCAATGCTTTAGAGATGCTAATTTTGCA
The DNA here is from genome assembly GCA_013398175.1 of Climacteris rufus. Taxonomy (NCBI): domain Eukaryota; kingdom Metazoa; phylum Chordata; class Aves; order Passeriformes; family Climacteridae; genus Climacteris; species Climacteris rufus. The sequence continues at coordinate 476,900 of VZRZ01005884.1, forward strand.
ATGTTGCAAAGCTATATACATTAGCTGTGTTTCCTTTATTTCTTGTTACATAGATACAAACATTTACTATCAAGGACAAAATAAGATATTTGAAGCAGTGAAATATTAACCACACTAGTGTAACAGAATGTGGTGATTATTGCTTTCTGTATCCTTTTCAGTCTTTAAAGTCCCATCTAGCACATATCACACCAGAAAGATTGCCTAGTTTTTAGAGAGAAGCTTGAGATACAGGAGACAGGTTCACTCTCAGCTTTATCACAGACTTTTGGTAAGGCAATTCCTTTCTTTTTACCTCAGTTTTCCTTTAACGATATGAGAGTGTCGGTGCTTCTTGATGCTGCCATAACAACGGGTATAAAAGTACCTCAGACTTAATTTTATATAGAACCTTCTCAATTTCCCAGCTTAACTTCTTGTAAGATTGTGTAATTTAATTTTAAGTCTTCCAGTTTTGTTGAGAGAAAACAGCTTTGCAACGTGGGAGGCAGTTGGAGGTCACATTCTGTATTGCATATAGAACACTGGAATGTAAATTGTGTTCCCAGGTCAGAACAGTTCATCTAGTCAGCAAATTGGGTCAACCAGGGCACATGCCAGATCCTTCAAAACAGATGTTCAAACCATTATACTAGACAGTTGTAACATATTTTGCTCATATGAGAAGTTTCTTTTAGTGTGCAAGCCACTTTGAAGGTCAGCTTTTGTCTGAGTCAGTTTTTCATATGCTGTATTTCTATTCTATTTAATTGAGCTGGATATTCTCACTAAACGTCCTCAAATTTAAAACTGGTTGTTTTGTTTTCTTTTTTTTTAATTTTTCATTTTCTTAAGATCTTTGCTTCAGTTGTAGCTTCTGACATTGAATTCTACCACTTATTTATGTACCTTGTGAAAGTATTTGCTTCCAACATGATTAAACTTATTGCCATTCAGTTTCATTACCATTTTCTCTGTATTAGGGAAAAGGATAAATACAAGCAGCACCTGGCATTCTATCAGGTGCTTTCCTTGTTAGAAAGTATTAGGGAAAGTAGGAGGTCAGTTAGAGCTTGATGAAGATCTGCCTCTCCTGCTTAACACCCATCTTTGACTCCTGGAAAGCCCAGCCCTGCACCTAGAAATGGCTTGAAGACTATCAGGTGATGAAATAACTGGGCTCAGGCTAAAAAGAGTCTTAAGATTTGTCATGACCTTCTGGAAAAAAGAATGCCAATTAATGTTTCATTTTAAAATCTCAGCTAATTAGTTGGCTTCCTCCAAGTAGTAAGGTTGACCTGAACCCCACTGTAAGCTGAATCTGTGAAAACCTGAAAACTAATGCAGGTTCAGCTATTCTGTTTTAAAACTAGTTCCAAGGCACAAGAAATGAACAAACAGAAAGACTTAAATTGTTAAATATTTAAACTTATATAGTATGTAGCTGTAAGGTGAAGACTTAATTTCAATACATTTTTAGCTAGGCAAGGTTAGTCAGTGCAAAATTTACATTATAGTTAATTGTAAAAGTCCTGCAGTTGATAAGCCTTTAGCTTTTAGCAAATTGAAACAATTTAAGAAGAGGTAGTCCATGGAACAAATTTGCTCATGGCAGCATACAGAATTTTCATGGTTAATTAGCAAGATTCAAGGTGAGACTTATTCTTTCCACTATGAGAAGTAGTCTGGCACGTAAAAAACCCATGTGTGGCTCAGTTAAGTAATGCCTGTGTTGTTTGTATTTTTAAAGTACAGCCAAACATTAATCATATTTACCAAAAGATACACTGTAAAATTGGATTAGTCTTCTAAACCATATGAGTGCTTTTAAATAGATACAATACAGATTACCTAGTCAGGACTCTCTCTTAACTCCCTCTTGTTCTGTGTTAAGAAATCTGACTTCACCTGTTTAGTTATCTTAAGGTTTTTATTCCTGAGGACAAATAAAAGGTGTCTTGTGTTTGATTCCTCTGGTATTCATGTCACATAGATGAGGTCAGAATCAGATCTGTTGAGAAGGCACACGAACAGAGAAGTATCTGTTTAATTTTATAGCTTCCCATTCTTCAAATCACAAGATAGGTAGTGGCTTCATAACTGTAAACAGGTTGAGTGCAAACATGTACTGCTGCATACTGTTTCTACTAAGAGTTATTTCCATGGATTCAAAGTTGAAACTTGGGTGTAATGGTAATGAAGACATTTTCTTCTCAGAGTATGGTGGCTAGAATATGGTTTTTGAATCTTTCTGATAATAAAAATAGCCAGCAGTGGTAAAAATCAGTAGGCTAACTCAAAGAAACAGAAGTGTCTGGAGTGTTGAGGGACTAGGTAATTTCTATGTAATTTTTTTCCAGGATCAAGCTAGTTTGCAAAGATAGATATGAACTTGCACTTTTTGGTTTGCACATAGAAATAAATTTGGTTTTCTTTTTCCTAACTTCCTTTTCATTTTTATCTTAAAAATATCATAACTATCAGCAGGTTTTTCTCTGCCTCTATATAGAATAGTCATTACAATTCTATTTTATAGAGGTTTTCCAATACTTTAATTTTAGGTCTCAGTATACAGCAAAAACGTGCTCTGATGTGGTTTTGCTGTGCTCTAAGTAGATACTTTAAAGTTTTGAAAATCTGAATGAAAATAGAAAATATCTTTGCTATTTTTCTCTTACCCTTCAATTTAACAAAGCAAACTACATTGCAAATGCATCCTTTCCAAACTGGATTGAGCAGGAATTGGACTAGAAATAGCACAGTCTTTAAGTTGTTAGCATATCGTAGAAAAGAAAAAGAAAGTATGTACACATTATTTTTCTTTTTAGGTCATCTTTTCAAGCTATTGAGCTACATTGTGCCCCTCCTCCTTTCTTGCTGGAAATTTAGTGGATTTAGATAATGATGAATGTGAATTTAGGACATTTCTGTGTATTTTCTTTTTAGTCTGAATTCAAGCTATTATGGAAGCTTTAATGAAAGAACATGTCTATAATTTTGTGTAACTACTGAATTCAGCTGGCACTGGTATATTTGAGAAAGCATGAAGGAGGGTTTTCATGCAGAATCCAACAATATCATACTTTGTCTTTTTAACAAAACCCTTCTGTCTGTATATTTTGATCTTGCAGACAATGCCCTTCAGACACAAAAACACAAGACGAATTGAAGGCCTTGACAGCAATGTGTGGTAAGTAAGAGGAAAATATCTGCAAATTTTAGAAAATGTCTTTGGCTGATGTATTTTCTTTCCAAAAGAGATAATTATTGCCAATAATAAGGTACATGGCAGTTGCTATCTCTGCTGGAATATATTTGGCACCTGTTTAGAAGCAGCAAATGAAACTCAGTCAAAAGTGTGATTAATTGTTATTTTTGAGCTTTAAATATTAGGCTTGGGCTTCTCTTCATCTAATAAACTACTTAAGTTTAACTCATGGGCATGGTAGTATAGCTGATTTTCAATTTTAAGTGTTAATTCTCTTGAGTGATGCTATATGGGGAGGGTTATGGAGGGGCGAGTTGTTTTGTTTTTTGTTTAAATGAAACGTTCACTTGACTGGATTTAACCTTGAAGTCATTCAGTGTGCTTGGTATTCCATTTCTATATACTTTCCTATATCCAAAGTAACTGTGTGTTTGTGCGTGTGCACACGTGAGCACAGCTCTGCTGGCAGAAAAGTTATTCTGTGCATGCAGGTGTCAACCTTTTCTTGGGTGTCCTCTGACTTCCTCTGACTCCTGTGGTCACTTGTCATTGTCTCAGCCTCCAGCTCTCCGTGTGAGCACTCTACTTAGACGTGTTTCCACTGCTGTGAATTGGGCAAAGTGAAATACTTTTTATTTGCCTTTTAATGCTAATGAATGAAAAGATAATTTTAAATAGTATGTTAACTTTAAGATGATTTTTCCTCTAGGGTTGAATTTACAAAAGTGGCAGCAGATCCCTCAATTGTTAATCTTGGTCAAGGCCTTCCTGATATATCCCCTCCCAGCTATGTTAAAGAAGAGCTGGCAAAGGTAGCAGCAGTTGACAGACTGAACCAGTACACCCGAGGCTTTGTAAGTATTGTGCAACTCAAGGACCCAAGGTCAGTGGAAAATGTGCCCCAGGGAAAAAACTTTACATTGCTTTAAGTTTTATCTGTAGATCATAGTGTTCTGTCCCAAATTAAGTTGATCTAGTAGCCTTATCTTTTACTAATGAACTTTTTCTGTGTAGGCTTCTTCAAGGCAGACTCCTTCAGCAAGAGCAAAATGGTAGAGCAGTCTGGGATAGACTGTCTGTGAAGAGTCGATTCAGTTTGAAGAGTGTAGATTATACATTTACCTCTGACTTGGGTCAGTGTAAACATGAATCAGACAGTATGATGGGAGAATGAGAAAGAAATACTTGATACCACTTGTGACAGCACCTCTAGGATCAAGAAGAGATTCATGCATAGCACTTAGTAGATTTCAGTGGAGACTGGGAAGGAATGAAAACAGGAAGTTGTTGCCCCTGGAAGATAGTCCCTGCCCCTTCTGTAAGTTGGGATAGAGTTTATATCTTGAGCATGTGGCATTTATCATTGTTCAAGGCAGGGTATTCCCGTGGACTATTACTGTTTTAGTATGACCACTTCCTTGTTTGGTTTATCTGTCTTTTATTTTGTGGTAAAGATAAACTATATTGCCCAAATGAGAATCATTTGTGAGTGTGAGGACTGCTACAAGACCCTAAGGAGTCTCATATTTTTCTAGCTGACCATGTTATGCACTAGTGACAGGAAACAGCAGGCCAGAAACTGTGTTGTTAGTTGTGGCATCACTGTGTGTATATTCCAACATTAGTTGTGGCATCACTGTGTGTATATTCCAACATAACTTTTTGCCTATTCTCTGAGAAGGCACTGCATGCATTAGAACTGACAGGGAGCAGCAGTGGCCAGCGCTTCCCTAAAGGAGGAGCTCTCACAGTGAGCAGAGGTGGGGTCTCGGCACAGCCAGAGATGGTGCCCGAGGTCAGCCCAGCTCACCTGAGATCAAGGCAGGAAGACAATCCCCAGGTCAGGCCCAGCAATGCTGACCACAATTAGACACAACCCAGTGATCACTGGGCAGGGCCAGCATGACACAGCAGGTCTAAGGTGAAGCCACACAATCAACAGGGACCTTTAGCTATGTACAGAGTCTCTGCGAGTACGAGGTACATACACACACACGTACGTACACACACAAATTCTATGTAGACTTGAAAGGATAAAGCAATTATTTTATGTCAGATACACACAAAAGATATCCTGAATTAAGTGGACTTCTGGGCTAAGCATTAGGATGTTCATCACCCACAAGCAGACAAGGTTTGGAGCCTTGGCACAGGGGAAAAGGTTACAGAGAGCCTGGGCTGCAGTCTTGTCTTGCTGCTGTACTGTAACAGGCTTTACCTGCTACTAAGAACATTAACTCTATCCCAGCTGAAACCAGGCCAAGTTTACCTTCTGACAAATATTCACAGACTGATTCTCTAAAACTATTTGCAAATCAAGCATAAATATAATTTTGCTAATGCATACAATTATTCAGTATTTATTTCTGTCACTTTGTCCTTTATAGCCAAATGATTTGATAATTCCCATGATAATTATGAATGTTGACAGATATATTATACTGCAGATACTAATTACAGAGGAATTTTTACTAATATTCCCATCTTCAGCCTTTGTACTTCCTCTACAAACTTCTGCACTTCTAAGGTTTTAGTGCACAAGTATTTGTGGTGGCACAGGTGGCAGGGATGAGAATGAATGCTGCCCATCCATCTGATAATTGAGCCATTGTCTCAGCTACACTCGGAGCTCTCAATGACTGCAGGGCTGTGGCCCACAGAGTGGCCTAATGTCACTTGGGTGCTGCAGCATTCCTGTCTTGCTGACTTGCTCATGGCAAGAAATGGCTGTCATTTGAATCAGCAGTGATTTGTAAGCCTTAATTTATGGTAATGTTTTTGTTTACAGAAGGGTTCATGATTTAATGCCTTGTGTGTAGAGGTATAATATTCAATATTTTAGAGGATTTTTGTTACATAGGTGCATTTTCTCAAGGAGATATTTTCTATTTCTACCAGGTATCCCAAAAGAAAAGAGATTTTTACAGCAGGTATACTGCAGTTTTTCTGAATAAACAGAATTGTGCCTTCTTATTTCCGTGTTGTATATGATGTTTTTTGCATGTTTGTTTTCTTGTTCTTTGCACATTTTGAGTAGAGTATGTTAACTGCCATGTCCCTGGAGGGGACACAAATGGTGCATGGTGCTGTGAGGTTTGGATGTGGCTATATGAACCATAATTCTGATCAGAAGTGCTGTTTCTCAGCAGTATGTAAATACAATAAAAAGATTTCCCTTGCACCAAATACTTGTTACTTAAAAGATAAGGAAGGAAACAGAAGGAGCTGAAAGACACTCAAAAGGAGGTGAGAGTGAATTGATGTCAGAGTATTCCCTTCTCTCCTTGTGTCTCTTGTCCTAGCCCTGCTACAGGCTACCTGGACCTACTCTGAGATGTGAATAAGAAAGAAATTAGAAAGCATGAGATAGAATAAGAATCTCCTAGTAGATACAAATAAATTCAAAACACTCTTCTTTCCTAATGTGCAAAAAGTTCAAACCCTGCTATCTGTTAACAGCCATTAACACTGAGGTTGTATTTTTCTATTTCAAAATGCAGTATTTTGATACCTGTGGAAAAAAAGCCCAAATACAGGCTTTTACATTGTCAGGAACACCCCAATCAGCTCCTTTTGTTTTGCTTTGAATAGGGGCATCCATCACTGGTGAAAGCCTTGTCTCAAGTGTACGAGAGAGTTTGTGGAAGAAAGATTGATCCTCTCACAGACATCCTGGTGACCGTGGGAGCTTATGGATCTCTCTTTAGCACAATACAGGCATTAATTGAAGAGGGAGATGAAGTAAGTTTTTATTGGAAATATTCACATATACTCACAGACATGAAAATCTTCCTCTTTTCCTTACTTGTCCTCTTTTAAATATAAGTTAATGTTGGGACTTCTTTCTATCCCCATTAGTTTAATTTGTTACAGTTGTACATCTGACTTATGGTTTCAGAAGCTGTGATTAGGAGACTATCCTTTGAATGTCTTCTTATCATTCATCAGCTTACAAAAACCTTTTTTTCCTACTTAGGGTATCTGTAGCAGTTTCTTTATCGCTGTTACTGTTAGGTGACACACAGTGATTTCTTATCTGAGAAAACATGGGGGCTCTTGTCTGCAACAGACAACTAAGGGTGGCACAAAGAATTGTTGGTGTTTGGGTAAACTTTGTTTATCATGTTCTGTTTTGGGCCATTGCATGGTAGTAGAAAAGCTTGTTAGTGTACTGTACTAGCTGTGGTGACTCATCCCTTCATCATTACTGATGTCTGCCTTTTTGACAATGATATTAAAAGTCATTTTACAGGAATATTTCAATCCGTAATGGACAAAACCTTTTTGTGTTGTCATGTATTTTGCTTTCAGTGTTTTGTTTGTTTCACTTGTATATTTTATTCTCATGTGTATCTGTGTGTAGGACTCAAACATTCTTAGTATTATAACTTCATAGTTGTAATGTGTAACTATAGAAGAACAGCCTGCATGCTGTCAAAAATGAGCAATACTTATCATACTTAGCCTGAGGGCATTGCTGTGTGATACTCTAAAGGGAGGAATATTCTGCAATGTTATATCATTACATCTGGAGTGCCAGAAACATTATCAAGTTATAGCACCAAAGTAAATGTAGAAATATGATGGTATCATGCATGGTAAATTCTTTGTTTCTGATACTGATGATTGTCATTTCAGGTAATAATAATAGAGCCATTTTATGACTGTTATGAGCCAATGGTAAAGATGGCGGGTGCAAAGCCTGTTTTTATCCCACTAAGATGTGTGAGTAGCTTTTAAAAATTATTTATTATAAAAAGTTTCTCATCCATATTCAACACAGTTTGACAAACACCTTCTATGTGATGCTTTTCTGTATAGTTTTTCATAATATCAAATTATATAAAAATGAGATAGATTGCTATAGTGCAAGTCTGAGACAGTGATAATCCAAACCAGATAGAATATTTTATTAGTGTTGGAGAAGGTGCAACAATGTTTCTCATTTGCTTTAATCTGTGCATTCTGAAAGCTGATTAAAATTGCTTCCTTCAGTGCAAATTATGGAAGGGGGATCACATATCACTGCAATTTCTCTACCAGTTGGTTTTCAAAAGATTTGGTTTGTGATCCCTTCAACAATTCTTACAATGACAGAATATAGTTTCTTTTCCAAAACATGCTTGCTAAATAAGAACTCATGCAGTAGACATATTTACTATACATACAAGAATGACTTTATTGTTAAAAAGGACCAATTTTGCTATGGGTTAATTGTCAAATTGGTACTGTTGGTATTTTGCCCACAGCTTGCAAGGATTGTTCTGGATGCAAACTGTCATCCTCTTACCATTGCCTGTGCAACTGGCAGCCTTGCATGGGGAGGGTCGAGGGGCTCTTTGGGCATGAAATCAGAACAACACAGAGTAACAACACCTCCAGGGCTGCAGTGGGAGTAGGTGAGGCTGTTCCTCTGGATGCCCTCCTTCTAGGAATGTTTCGAATGACCAGGCATCTCCAAGGATTTTCTTTTAAAATGCTTGGTTTCAGTCTGGCCCTCTCCCAGTCACGTGCAGGTGTCAGAAGGTTAGTGTGGCCATGCTCTATGTTCTCTGTACCAATTGACCCAAACTTCTGTTATCCATATGTAATACCTCAGGGACATTTGTATTGTGTAGTATATAAACTCCAGAGCCTCAGTAGTGCAGACTTTTAACTCTTTTGCCATTTTAATATATTCAAGGAGGAGAAAAAGACCTTGAGTCTCTCCAGTGGCAATCAGTCTTTCCAGTCAAGCAATGCACACACTTGCTCTAGTGTCTGGCAAGGCTGTAAACTCTCCTGCTGTGTGACTGGGCTTTCTGCATTACACACTGTAATTATCAGCATGTGTGCAACAAGATCCTGGAAACCAATTCCTGCAGAGGCTTTAAGACAGTGGGCAGGAGAGAACAGCCATAGTCATAATAGTTTACCTTGCTCTTAGCCTCCCTGCCTGTTCCTAGAACTGCTTTCTCTCAGGAGAGCAGGACAGATTGGATAGATGGTCAGATAAGGTTATGAAAGTGTTTGAGGGTGTTAGTTGAGCAGCTCTCTTTAGGTTGCAACATGTATTAAAGTCATGGATGTATTTATTGTGGGTTTGTTTTTTTTTTTTTTTAGAAAAGTGATGGAAACTCTGTATCTAGTGCTGATTGGGTTTTGGATCCTGCTGAACTTGCAAATAAATTTAATTCCAAAACAAAAGCAATTATTCTGAATACACCACACAACCCTATAGGCAAGGTAAGATCTTTAAGACCACTGTAATTTCACAGAATGCCTTCAATACAGTGATTAATGCATTGCCCCTTACTTTTTTTGTATCCCAGGTGTTTACCCGAGAAGAGCTCCAAGTAATAGCTGATCTCTGTATTAAACATGACACCCTGTGCATCAGCGATGAGGTGTATGAATGGCTGGTGTATAAAGGGAAAAACCACTTTAAAATAGGTACTGATTTTTTGTGCCATCTTAGAAGTGATTGTGGAATGATGCTGTAAACTTGCCTCTCAGAGATAATGCTTGCTGGAAGAAGCTCAAACTTCAAGCTTTGACTATTTTACGATGGTTAGACTCTAAGGAGGAGAGTCCTTCCCTTTTCTGAAAAATATTTTAAAGAATAATTTCCAAATAGATTTCCCAAAGCTTTAAAGTGACTTTGGAGCAGATATCTGTAGAAACCAGTGGGACTGATGCTTGTAAGTCAGTTATGATCATATGAATATCCCATCCTTATTCAGTCACTTTGTTGGCCATGACAAGTATAGCTACTGTATGTGTAGACAGTGCTTTGCTGATGAACTAATAGAAGGAACAGGGATTAGAATGTCCTTCTCAAAGCATTGTAGAGATAATCAATGAAGGAAATGGACAATGAGGAACACAATTATTTTTGTACCACTAATTATAAAAATTAAAAAAAAGTGTAAAGGTCAGTGTGGAGATAGTGCATGAGCACTGTCCCCCTGAAGTGCAGAGACAGAGTTAAATAATGGACATTGACTTCAGTGAAGTAAGTCTCTGCAAGCACAGTGTGAAAGCACATTAAAGTCTTCAGGCAGTATTGCTACAGGGGTAAAGCACCATTGCAAGAACAAACCAGAAAACCAAACATGATGCTGTGTCCCTGATCCTCTCATTTTACTTCGTGTTCCAAGTTTCACTGAAGATAGTGGAATCACTCCCACTATCTCAGAACAATTTAACCTAGTGCAGGTTACTGAACTCCTTTGCCACTTCTATAATGTTGCAGCTAAGCATTTCTGTAAAAGTTTCTAGTGTGGTGGTCTTGGGTTGGCTCTGCTGATGTACTTGAAAAGTCCAAAACTTCCGTCTCATGTGTACAGATGTTTTGTTTCCGATGGTAGCATCTTGCATGAACTACCTGTTCTGATGTACCTATTTGTCATATTGAAGGCACATTTTGTATGCAGTAGAGGCATATAGTTGAGATTAAACAATGAACTCAAGACATGTAAATATAAATTAGGCATGAAAAAACTTAGCTTTTTTTCATGGCTCTGCCACTGGTTGCCTGCTGAATAACTCTGCTTCTATCCTTCAATTCCGTATTTGTAGTGTGGCAATAAAAGAAACTATCCATTGTTGGGGGCTACATCATTTTAAAAACTGAATCTTATGAATAATAAAAAGAAAATTATATCTAAATGACTTTGCAATACTTACCAGCTCAGCTGGTAAGCACAGTTGCTGATCATGCAGCTGCAGTACCTTGATTGTATGGGCCATGCATAGGCTATGAGTCTGTTTTGAGGGTGACTTAATTCCATGGCTGTTGTGGTTGCCTTGATAGTGAAACCTTCTTGAAGACCTTCAGACACAGAAGAAGGAGAACATCTTGGGTACATTAATGTGATAGTAATCTGAGTCACTGCATCCTAACAAGTTATCTAACAGTAACTGATCATGTGCCCCAATTGCAAAGTAAAGGCGGTTAAATGAAAGATTTCTATATGGGCTTAGCAGGTGTTTCATGCAAATAGCAGGTGTTTCATGCAAATAGCTGTCTTCAGATTCAAAATCTCTGTGTGTGGTGTAAGGTAATCCCTTTTCCTTACAACAGCAGCAGATCCAAACACTCATGTTGTCACTTACACTTCATCTGATGCACAGGTGGTGAATTCTTAGGACACAGTAAGTCCATTGTCATTGGCATCTTAATGGTTCAAACCAAAACATTTCCAGTTGAACAAAAGGCATTCTGTAGTTTAGCATAAAATATAAAAATACTGTGTAATGAAAATGCAAGTTAAAGCCTAGAAAGTTAGTCAATTAGGTTTAGGTACATATTCTCTAACAGATCCCATGGTATCATCTTTAGTGTTAAAAGTATTATAAAACTTTCAGGCTAATGCTGTAAGCAATAACATTATTTCAGTAAAAGAAATAAGATCTGCTCTTTTAAACTTAAGTTTTTTAGATTTCTTATTACTTTAAAGTCTACAAAAATAATAGAATAAAAAATGAGTGTGTTATTTCACTATTTATAAACTCTTGTGTTTCCATAATAACCTCTACATATTCCATCCAATGTAATGACACTTTTTTTGTGGGAGATACAAAATGAATATTGCATCAATTTACAGGATTTGATAGTGGTTCCTTAATACAATTTAGCAGGGGTTGCTAGCCACAAATCATAAAATTAGTACAGTCATTTTGCTGTCACGGAAGCAGTTTTCTGTAGCATAGAGCACTTCATCATGTTTCTCATCATCTGACTTCTGTAAAAACGTGAACTTCCTCTGCATAAGGATTAGGGTTGCACTGGCAGATTTAGAGATTGCACCTCATAATTGAGGTTTCTGAACAAGCCACTCAACAAGCTGAGTGCCATCATAGGTAACAGGCTTATTACATGTGCTAGTTTGCACTTCATTAGTTTTACAATTGTAGTCAGACTTGGTTATAGTGTCATATGATGTCATATGGTTGCCATATGGCATGGAGAAATTTCCCTCGCTATTTAAAACTTGTTTGTAAAAGAAATGCAGCTGCTTCTTTCTCTGTGCCCTTGTACTACTGCTGTTGTTTGAAATGCTGTTATATTCTGTCTCCAAGGTTGAATTCCTGTGACTGGCAAAACAGTCTCACTAGAGGCCATTAGCTTTGAAAGCAATTCTTTTTGCAGTCTGTGAGAGCTAGTTTGGGTGCCTTTAGGAAGTGATCTATACTCTTGGCCTAGCTGGGTAGAACATACTTCTGTTCAAACTGCCTTTTTCTTTTCGAGGTCACACACCAATTGAGCATGGGTAGGCTAATAGGAATATTAGTTTCTTTCATGCTGTTTGGATTCTCTTCTTGGTACGTTTGCTCAAAAAGTTACAATACATGTTTTCAAATAACTGCAAAGACTTATAGCATGTCTAATGCAGATAACTGCTGCAAAAACTTCCTTGAAATTCAGTGGTTTAATTTGGAAAATCTTTGTTCACTGGTCTTCCTAGAGACGGGATTTAACAATTGACAGATTCACTGGCAGTGGTTCTAGTATACAAATGAGGTGAAGACAGATGGTGGTGACCACTGCAATTGCAACCTTGTCTAACTTTGTGTCTCAGACTTACGTGTATCTGGATTTGTGTGCTTCTCTTCAAATTAATTAAGTTAAAGAGTCCAAATAGAGCTTTGCAGAAGCAGTATACAGGACAAAAATTGCAAACTACAGGAAGAGGCCTTTGCTCTGTCATCTCCTTAACAAAGGATTTTGGTCTCTATCAGATACAGCTGCCAAGAAAGAGACAGGCCTCGGTGGCTCCCTTAATCCTTGCAGACATCTTTACCTAACTGCTATTGTCAGTCAGTCCCAGGCCTGTTCAAATTGTACAACACAGCATAATTTATTTACTCACTCTGCTAGTTTCCTGATGTTTTGTTGTTTGGTTCTGGGTTAGAAATCTTAGTAATTATTTTCTTTTTCTGATCTCTGAGACAGCCAGTGACACTGAACTGGACAATTCTGTTAAAGTGGGTTGCAGTGCCTGAGTTAATGTTGTGTATAGTGCTATTACCAGGCATCAGAAATAAGCTGTCCTGAGGTGAATGTGTAGCCACTTCTTAGATCATATCTTTCTTATGTAATTATGTGTTTTTGCTGAGGATAACTAACAGGTAGTTTTCAAACTGTACCTCTTATTTTCTGCCTCTTCTTTTGCCTTTCATTAATCCTTACCTTCTTTTCATTCTAAAAAGCATTGGCCCATATATACTTTCTCATTTGTTACAATTGCTGTAATTTTAGAATATTCTAATTGTTAGCTTAAGGTGCTGCAATGTTATATGAACATACAGCTCTGAGCTGGGGGTAGTGCAGTTCTTCAAACTACATGGAATATGTGAGTGCACCTGTACCCAATTAATTTTATTTTATATACAGCTACGTTGCCAGGTATGTGGGAAAGAACAGTAACTATAGGAAGTGCTGGGAAAACATACAGTGTAACTGGCTGGAAGGTAAGAAGAATCAATATAAACGAGTTCAGTTATATAAATAACAGAATGCATTTATTACACTAAAAAAGCCTCTCTTTTTATGACCTGTGTTTTGAAAGCTTCTGGCAAATTTCCATGTCTCCAAAACATGACAATACCATTCACTTGGGGCCCTTACCTATCTTTAACACCCATGTCTTAATTATCTTCTAGTCTCTTTATTGATAAGCTCTTGTGAGCACAGATTACTAAAAAAACCACCACAGTATGATTTGTTTAAAACCAGTAAAGATTCTTGGAGAAAACTTGGATATAATGATATTTAAGTTCCCAGTTTTCCCAGCTTGACTTTTAAATATGTATCAGAAAGTAAACAAAAAGTATTTAACTATTTGGCACTAAATTCTTTTTCATCACCTGTGTTCAAACTGACCCATGGCATACCTGATTCAATACTGAGCTTTTGTTTTATGCTCAAACTGCCTTTGACACAGGAGCTTAAGAGACAGAAAGATTCTAAATCAATTAGAAATAATGTTCCTAATAAAAGCTCAGTTTGATTTCTAACCCTTGTTATATGAAGAGTTAAAAGTTTGCTCAGTACCCTATGAGAGATAAGGATAAGGGAAACTATAACTGTTGTCTGAAATCTACAATTTTTTAAAGGTATCATACACCAAAGTTCTTGTAAACCAGCTCTTAATTCTTTATCCAAACAAATTCACTACAAATTTTTAAAATAGGAAAACTCGAGAGACTGGCTAACTTTCATTATTTGTTAATTTTTAGTAACACCACTACTGTAATTATAACATATGCATGCTTTCCTCCCTTAGCTTGGTTGGTCCATTGGTCCTCAGAACCTGATTCAGCATTTGCAAGTTGTTCACCAAAATACTCTATATACTTGCCCAACTCCATTACAGGTAGGTACAGATGGGGCAGAGGAGGTTGTTTTCTGGTGTAAGAAAGTTGTTTGTCTTACTGTAATAAAACAGTAACCACAACAATGAATTTTTAGTTGTCAGAATATGTCTTCTGGGGTGTAAGAAGAGGAAACAAATTTGATCAGCTCACCAGATACTAAAAAAACCAAAAAATTCAGTCTTGCAGATTCTTTCATCTTTCATCTACAAACTGCTTCTTGCATAAAACATGACAATCTTAACGGTTTCCTAGCAAATATAAATAAAAGTTCTGTCTAGTAGTGTCTAATATTCTATGGTACATTATTATCAATAATTTAAATTTAACTTCAATTCAGATTTAAACCCTTGTGTTGAGGACTGTGACTTCTGTGTATGATTAGTGCCTAGCAAAAGACTGGATGTTTTGGGTGTTGCCACAGCACAAAGTAACAAACAGATTACAGATGTAGATTGTGTAATGTGTGTGCAGATTCCCTTAATAAGGGCCAGGATTGAAGAAAAGTCCACGTGATTTCAGTAGGAAGTGTGTGAGTGTGTGTGAGTTCACTGAGTGTTCACGAGTGCCTTGGACACTGTGTTTCCAGGAGGCTTTGGCACAAGCATTGTGGACGGACTATAAGCGCATGGATGACCCAGACTGCTATTTTTACTCGCTGTCTCGAGAGCTGGAAAGCAAACGCGATCGGATGGCTCGGCTACTTAAAGAAGCTGGACTAAAGCCTGTCATTCCAGATGGAGGATACTTTATGATTGTTGATGTTTCTACACTAAGTTAGTATAAAGTTTATTGAAGAGGGTGTGGAAAGTAAATTTGCTCAATCTGGAAAGGCAACTTTCATTTTAAGCTATATTCTCATTTCATGTGTGCATAGTGTTGTCAGGAATACTAACTGGGACTGAAATTTTCTTTTGATCTTAGCTGGTAAGGAGGATTTTACGAGCTTCAGCAAAGCCCTTGTGATCCTAACTATTGTCCGTGTTTTGCAAGGCTTTGACAGATTTTTAGAGAGGATGAAGGAGGTGGATAAACATTTCTATTTTCAAAAGGTCTATGATTATGAAAATGTTTGAGAGCCAAGCACCTGGTTTAATAATACCATTTGTATTTTCTTCTTTCTGGTCTTTTTTTGTTTATTTCTTAATTTTTCTTAATCTGAAGTCACACCCTGAAAGCTCTTTGAAGCACTCTGATCTCTAAACACTGTATAATGCTACCAAAATTTATAAAACCTCTTGGAAATTCAGGTTATGGTAACTGCAGAAGAATTCCCCCAGGGGAACGTTTTTTAGTTCCATGTTTTTTCACTAGCTGGTCTAGATGGCACTTGTCATTCAGACAGAAATGTTTAAACACAGCTGGACCTTGCAGTTTTACCTTTTAGGTACCCCTAAAACTTTTAGGTACCCCAGTTTCACCTATAAGAAAGCTACACTTTCAGGGATTATTGCTGTCCATGCAATAAATGCATTCTTCAGTACCCTCCACAGCCCTGATCCCTCAATAGCCCAGACTTCAGGACTTTTTGGAGTAGTGCATGGCTTTCTTCCAAGCTACATGTCTGAATTTGCTTTGGATGGAAAGCAAGTGCTCAGGTCAGAATGAGAATGTTTAATCTGTTGGCCTATTTTAATTCTTATAGTATAATTTTAAAATTCTATATTAAAAACATATCTTTATTCTTAAGTATTAACTTCTAATGTATTTAATGTATTTAGCTTTTAATGAATGCCTTCCCACTGGAGCCTAGGAAATCTTATAACATATTTGTTTTAAATTTAGATGTGGATCTCTCTGGTATAGATGAGAAACAGCCTTATGATTATAAATTTGTCAAATGGATGATAGCATCTAAGGTAAGATGTCTTAGTCATACACTAATTTTAGAAATGGTTTTCTGTTGAAAGCAAGAGTAGTGCAACTGTAGTTATTAAGTAATGTAGTAGAGATGTTCCATTCAAAATATTATTTGGTGTTGCTGATAATGGTGTGACTAAAATAGTGCTAAGTATGTTGAAAATGTACCTTGTAGGTTTGTGTTACATTCCATCTTTTCTTTCAGCATGCCTAAATGTTAGTTGGACAAGAGTACATTTCCAATGTTTTGTCTAAGAAAAGTAATTTGAATTTAGTAAAGTCTAGCTAGTGCATACAAAACTGAACTTTGGCTTCCCCTCACATGTTGGGAGGGAGAGTCTAGAAATGGAATAGTAAAATCATCATGCTTAAACCAGATTTTTTATACACATATAAATAAGCAAATGCTATTTCTGTGTTATGTTTCAGAAGCTGTCAGCAATTCCTCTTTCAGCATTCTGTGGTCCTGAGACAAAGAAACAATTTGAAAAATACATACGTTTTTGCTTCATTAAGGTAAATTTGTATCCTGAAAATCAATGCAGTACAGAAATCTGCAAGAGACTGACTGTAATATTTTTCCCAGGATCTCTTATGTTGAATGGTTTTAGGAACATAAAGTTAGCTTGGTGTAAAATTCAGCACAAAGTATCTTCAATTGTCTTTTTGTTGAGGGACTTTACGCCATCAGTGTGGGTGGCATGGCTAATAAGGGTAACTGGAAGAAAACAACTGGATGGGTAGCCCTTTTTTAGCTTACTGTATTGATTTTTAAAAGCATTCTTGAGCAGTGGTGACAGGGAAAATTAATGACCCAGGTAAGCTATCAATTAATGTGACTTGTATAATCCAGGACAGAGAATAACGGTATAGCACAGTGTATCCCCCATGCTCATTCAGTGTCCAACAGCAAAAACAGTGAAGGGGTCACCTTCAAGTTTAGCTCACTTGCCTGAAAATATGCAGAGTTCTACACCACCTCCAAGTTACAAAAGAAAATATTTTTTTTGTGAATTGCCTGTTTTGCCATTTTGTGAGCACTTCCTTTACACATGTCCTTCCTCCTGTTGAGTCTGTTCTTGAAAATACTGAAAGACTTTAGGGACAGATATATAAGCTTTGATAAGCCCAAAGCTCTAAGATGTTTCCCTATTATTCTGTAACAGAGTCAGCATAATGGAACATGTGCAAATCCCGAACTGTTCTGTATAAAGATCAGAGCCTTAGCCTGAATGAGTAGTGAAGGGGAGTTCTCCCTGTGTTAGTTCTTTTGATGAGGTATAATGTCTGTGGTATAAACTGACCCAGTAACAACCAGGGTGAAACTTGCTGGTTGTAAATGTGGCTTGCCCACGATGAACAGCACTAATAATTTCAAGTTAGATTACCTGTATGACTCACCAGGTTGTAGCCAAGCTACACAATTTGGAGGGTTTATGTTTTAAGTAGTTCACAGCATAATGTTGGTGCATGGAGATTAAAAAATCCCAACTGTACACATAGGGATTAGGAAAGCATGCTAGTATATGTCCCAACCGGAGCTGCCATGTTACATCACTGCATTAATGCCATGCATTTATGTATTGCTTTCATTAAATGTGATAGTGTGAATGCTGAAATAATATGTTATCTTTTAAATATATTTGATAAATATTTTTGAGGAATCAGCATTGAATTCTTTGTGTGGTCCAGATTTGTAGCTAATAACTGTTAATGTAAAACTGACTGACAAGATATTTACAGAATGCAAGTGAAACTACAAAATACTGATTTGAGATGATATAATTATGACTACTCTCTCTTCAAGAACTCTATACTTGCAATAATAATGCTGTTCCTTGTTCTGCAGAAAGACAGCACACTAGATGCAGCTGAAGAGATCCTGAAGAACTGGAATAAACAGACATGCTGATTTTTCTTATTAACTCTTCCATATGGTATAATTATCTAATAGTAGGGTGTTTTATTGGAAATTTAATTTTTTAATTGGAAATTACTTAATACAGGACAGAATTAATATGACATTGTAAATAACTTCTTGCTGCCACCTGCTGAGGAGTTAAACCAATGATTTACTGAAATATGTGTAATGCAATTCAGAGGTTATTTTCAGTCTTTTAAAAATTATTGGCTTTTCTGCTAAAAAACACGCAATGGGATTCACTTCTTTTACTAAAATAAAGATTTGTAGCACTCTGTGTAAAATAAATAAATGATGTAGTTATTTTAAAGCTTACAAGAAAAGAAATGAGAGGTTTTTTTGGTTTGAGATAGTATGGGAACTAAAGAGAGAGACTTAGAAACATTGTGGTTTGTGAAACCAAATAACATGCAGTAGAGGAAGATTAAGACATGCTTCATAGTAGATAATTGTAGTGACTTTCTACATAACTGCCTACCTGCTGTGTCTGCAGAAATTGCATCAGTTTAAATAAAGTGAAGAGTGCTAAGGTACATATTTTATTTTCCACACTAGTCATGTGTGGTGTATTCAGTCCTCAATAAATTACAAAAGTGGCATCTAGAAGAGGAATTCTATTTACTTATGTCTATGTGTTTATTACATGGGTGAATCTACAAAGCAAAATATAGAAGACTTCGCTTTAGAGGCTCCTTTACAATCAGCTGTGCAATGACATAATTAATCGTGTCGTTCTTTTTCTTCCCGTGTTGCAACATTGCCAATTCCACACCAAACTTACTTCAAACTCTAAATCTAGGGGGCCATGGAGGTGGGTCTCATGCTGTGCTATGGAGCTCATCCAGCTTGGTTTCAAGCACAGTGGATAAGGGACTTGTTTCAAAAGAGAGCAATATGGAGAATTCCTTTCCAGCTGCCTCCTTTTTCAGTTCTCTCTGCAATCTTTAATCTGAGGATGGGTTTCCCACTAGCAGAAGCAATCCAGGTAGGTGACCTTTTAAGGCTGTGAGCTCTGTCCTCCATGATCTTTCTATGTTTGTCTCACAGGCTGTCCTGGTTTCAGATGGGATAGAGTAAATTTTCTTCTCAGTACCTGGTACAATGCTGTGGTTTAGATTCAGTATAGGAATAATGTTGACAATGCACTGATGTTTTGGTTGTTGCTAAGTTGCCTTTATCCTAAATCAAGGACTTTTTTGTGTCTCCTGCTCTGCCAGTGAGGAGGTATAAAATGAAAAAAAAAGCCAGGTGGGAGCATAGCTGGGACAAGTGACCCAAACTGGCCAAAGAGATATTCACACCACAGAATGCCATGCCCAGGATATAAACTGGGGGGTTACCAGGAAGGGGGACCCAACTGGGGTTAGGGGATGGGGTCTGGCATCAGTCAGTGGGGTGCTGAGCAACTGTATTGTGCATCACTTGCTTATCTTTTTAAAAATTATTTTTATTATCATTATTCTTATTTACTATTATTCTTCTTTTTCACTTTGTTTTGATTATTAAACTGATTTTATCTCAACCTACAGGTTTCACTTGTGATTCTCCTCCCCATTCCACTGCTCTGGGGTGGTGGGTGAGTGAGTGGCTGCCTGGTGCTTAGCTGCCAGCTGGCTTCAACCACGACACAGCTCTTGTGGTGCAAAGCCTGACCAGATTGAGTAACTTGTTTTGCCAATGTTTTACTCATTCTGTGATCGCACAGCTGGAATCTTAACTGAATTCCATGAGACTGTGAGACTCACACATGAGACTGTGACCATGGCCAGGACCTAAAAAAAAGGAAGAGAAACTGGACTGTGAGAAGAGCTGCTGTGGTTTTTTTTATTAATACTTGGGCTTTTGGGAGTCCAGTAGCTGGGACTTCCATAGTCTTTGTAGCTGTCTTGCACTGCCATTTCCCAAATCTCACCAGATGATTGGCTGGTATTTTAAAAGTGGTGTGTAGTCTTTGTGTAGAAAAATCAATCCAGCAATTAAAATGACTTAACTGAAATTTCAGCATGAATTTCATTTGGAAATTCCTACATTAAGTTTCAGAATAAGCTAATTTTTAGACACCGAATTTCTGTAAAACTTACGCTCTATATTACAAGGAGTTTAAAATCTGTTTATGTAAGTTGCACTGGCGAGCTGTGGTGTTGCAGGAACTAAGAGATTGCAACAGGATAGTGAACTGCATGATAAATCAACAAACCATTACAAGGGATATTTAGACATACAAGTAAGAACCAGTGATTTGTTTTCATTAATGCACTGTTCATTGTGTTTGCAAAGGCATCTGAATATCCCATTGCATTATTGTTGAAATGATGCTGGCAATATTAACAGTGTAAGAATTGCAGTTTAATTACACATTTTCATTACTGACAGTAGTCAGCATGAAATACTGGGCACGAAATTTTAAGAAATGTCAGAATGACCAATTAAGCAAGTTTTAAAATAGGATTATTGTTTAGTGATGGGAAAGAACAGCTACAGCTGGGGACAGCAAGGTAAACCTTGTGTATTATTAAAATGATCTGTTGTTGACAGAGACTGTTAATAATGGCATTCCCATCTTCCACATCAACCATTTTTTGTCTGCTGCTTGTGGACAAAGTGCTTGAAAAATTGCTGCAGACAGGGAATAAAGAATTAATGATAAATCATCTATTGTATTTTTGCAACAGTTGTGAATATTACCGTCTTTCTGTGGTGAAAATTAAATTATTTCAATTCTAGTTTATGAGAATTATTTCAATTCTAGTGAATTTGTTCAATTCTAGTTAACAAGAATAGGGTTAGGAGGGTTGACAGTGATTGCCAGCAGATCTTTTTTGTAGAACAGAATGTAGGAGAAGCCTGGACAAACCTGGAGAGCTTGATGGGACTGATAGTGGTGATGGGGCACATCTGTTGCAGTCACTGCTCCACACATGACAGAAGTAAGGGGGAAACTTAATATCACGTGCTGTGTTCACTGACATTTACAGTGATTTGTTTTTCATTAATCTTTTGGGTTTACTGAGTGTTTCTGAAAAACACAATTGAAAGTGGAAGAAAAGCTTTAAATTTATATCTCAGCATCTGCATTTTCTAATAGTTCAGCTTTCTTATATTCCACAAAGTTTATATTTTTTTTATCCTAAGGAATTTGTTCAAACTAGCACATTTTCAACCAGCACGCAGTACTTCAGATGGTAGAGAAGTCTGGGGGGGTTGTGTGGTAATTAATTTGACTCAATATTAGCAAGTATTAGAGAACTTTTCAACTGCAGTGAATGTCTTCCTTTGGTCTAGGAAATTGAAAAATATTCTTGTTCTATACTGGAGACATGGTCTTAAGTGGTGTGAAAAGTATCTGATTAATAGATAGATAACAAATTTTTAACTGTTGAGAGACTTCAAGAGTGATCACTTTAAAGCATTGAAATAATGGCACTTTCCAAAATCTGCAGACCCTCCTGCTATGTTCATCCCTCTCTTTCAGTGAGGATAGGCTCATACTGAAGGAATACTTCTTTTTCCACATTTTTTTATAGCTTGGGCTTGAAAAACCTGTTGTTGTTGCTCATTATGCAGACCAATTTTGCATATGGATAATCTCTTGGGTAGCGAAAGCCTGGAGTCCAGTGCTGGAGAGCTTTGGTTTTGCAACCGTTTTTGTGTTTTTTTCCCCTCTTTGGCCCGATGTTTGCTGCCAAGGTGGATGTGAGGGGAGAGACAGAAAGGGAGCTGAGCAGCCCGTGCAGGGCTGTGCGCGGTAGCAGGGGAGGGAAGCCCACCCAAACCAGCGGGCATTTGTGGCTGCTTGAGTCAGCCGGGGCGTCTGGGCACGGCCTGTTTGCCCTGAGTCACAGCCGGCCCCACACCTGCGGCTCCTGCCCGCAGAAGGGCCGCGTTCCTCTCCTCATTCCGTCAGCCCCGTGCCAAACCAGAACAGCTGCAGCAGGCGATGCCACGAAGGAGGAACTAAACTTTCTTTTCTTCCCCTTTCGGGGAATTGGTTTCTGCTAAGTATCAGAGCCAAGAACGTGTTGTGCCTCATATACTTCTCTGCAAACTTGGGACAGTTCTGCTTACGCTTATTTTTTTGTGGGATCTCACCAAACTGCTGGAGTATGCACAAGAACAGCTGACCCGGAGTCACGCCCTGCGGATGCACGGTGGGTTTTGTGCAGAGGGTCTGGGGGCAGCTGCTGCCTGCGCCGAGGCGAAGGTTCCAGCCCGTGCCCCGAAGCCGCCGGACCCACCCCGTGCTGGCGCTGCGCTGCCGGTACAGCAGCCTCGCCCTCAGCCGCTCAAGCGCCGCCGTGCCCCCGCCCCGGCTCCAGCGAGGAGCGGCCCCGCCCGTGCGCCCGCCCCTTCGCGGGACCCGTAGGAGCGCTGGGCGGTCCCGCTCTCGGTATTTAATAACAGAGGCCGCCCCGCCGCGTCGTCTCCGGCACTGCTGCAGCAGCGGCGAGATGGCGT
>VZRZ01005884.1:499730-577957 GCA_013398175.1 Climacteris rufus
GCCGCCCCCCAGCCGGTACGGGGGGGTCCGAGGGAGGCGCGGGGGCGGCTCCGCTACCGTTCCCATCCGCCGCACAGACAGAAAATGGCCGCGTCGCCCCCGCTGCCGCCCGGGGACGGACCGGCGGCCATCGCCGCCCTTGCCTGCCCCCGCTGCCGCCGGCTTGGCGCGGCTCTCCCGGTGCGCGGTGCCCCGGCCCCTCTCCGGTGTCCCGTGTGTCGGGGCTGCGCCGCTCCGGGGCGGCGGGGACCTGGAACGGCCTCGGGGCGCCCGCGCCAGTTCGTGGGGGCCGGGTCGGGCGGTCCCCAGCTGAGCGGCCTCTGAGGGGCCGAGCTCGTCGCCTTTGCGCCTTCGTGTTGCTATTGCTGGGCAGCGCTCCGAGGGGACGCCGACGTTTTTGGGGGATTTATGCCCTGAGCGCGGGGCCCCTCGTTAGCGACAGCTTGGTGCGAACGGCGACTCGGCCTGGTTCCTTCCCCGAGCACGGCTCCGGCCCGGCCGGGCCGTGTCGTGCCCTGAGGGCCTGGGGCGGTACCGAGCTCGGCCCGCCGTGTCCCTCGGTGTTGTCCCCTCGTGTCCCTCGGACCGGCGCTGCCGTACCGCCTGGAGCCGAGGTGCAGCTCCCTGGCCTGGCTCCACCTTATCGGGCCCTGCAAACTGCTTCTAGGCCCCCACCCTAAATCCGTACCGGCACCAGGCAGTGACCAAACGGGTTTCTGCTCTGAATTCTTTTTCCCTGGAGACGTATCGAGTTTTTCTTTCCAGTGAGGAATGAAAAAAAGCCCATGGAGCAGACTGGAGTGACTCCAACTCCTGTTAAACCTGTCCTAGGATCTAGGAAGTGCTTCCAGTAGTCTTGCTGCAACTGGGGAGCTATTTGCTGAGATGGGCCTTTACACACGTGCCATGCATTTTCCTTCGGTGTAGCTGGCTTAGTAAATTGAAGCTGTTGCAAGGTGTACAATATATACATCTAGATAAACGCGTTAAAATTGGGATGAGAAGACACATTTTTACAATGTTTTGTGAAGGTAAAGTCTGAAACAAAAACTGTTAGTATTCTTTGAGGCTTCTGAATTTTTTTTTCTTTTGCTTAGTGTGTCACTAGCCTTTTGTGTAGTGCCAGCTGTCAGGTGATTGTGAATGCTTTATGAACGATGTGTTGTTGTATGAAACTACTGGCTGGGCATAGTGAGAAGAAAAATATTTTAAAGACCTTTAATAATTTGAACACAATCTACATCTGAAGATCTTGTGTGTACATATGCTTTCTGGAGGCGTTAATAGTAATAGAGATGTTGATTTTCAGTTTCGGTTTCAAATTGTAAATATCTTCTGTACAGTCAGTGGATTAAAATGCTTGGGTTGTTTGTATTAGAAACTCATCAGAAATACTTAAAAAATTAAAATTAAGATGGAATATATAGGTTAGGCTGAAATAGTGTCAGAAATAATAGTGGAAAATGGAGGAACTCAGAATAATTAAATTTCTAATGGGAATATTTCTTACAATCGGAAGGATTATAAGTTATTTTTTGGGTCAATCAGATGGAGGCTAGTGGGTAGTCGTGACGAATTTTTTATGATCAACTTCTATACTCTGTGCTTTTTAGCTTGAACAAAATGGCCTTGTGGAATATCCAGATCCCAAATGTAAATACTTATTACTTAATTTTAAAAATAATTTATTTTAGTAGAATTACTGAACAGTTGCTAGTATGAGGTATTTACTTTTAAAACATTTGGTCAGAAATAATTGGTTGTTACTTTAGCCACTAACTAAAAGCTGTTGTATTAATTAATGCTAGTGCTTTATGAGAAGTTGTAATTCTTGAAGATCATGGGCGTGAAAGAGACAGGTCCCTGTTATCAGAAGCAGTTGTCATGTAATTGCCCTCATGAGTTGATTATTTTTTGTTAAGATCTCACAATTCATTAATTGCTTAATTTAAAATGGGATTTATTCTTCAAATACTTGAAAATAAACCAGTGTTTGAAATGGAGATTTTTTTAAATGTACATTTCGTATGTGCACTACTTCCGAAGTTAGAGACCTGGTAAATAATGCAGTTCTGAGTAGAAATGAATGAGAAGGCTCATTTGGAATGAAGAAATCACCAATAACTTCTTGGGAAACTGCATTTAGCAGTAGTTTGTGAGTTGCACTACATTTAATCAAGTCTGTTATTTAGGTGTTTGATGTTTTGATTTGAAGTGGTTTTGGTAAAAGTTACATTACAAAGAGATTGGAATTTAAGATGATCTGAAGTACTGATTGTCAAATGTAGTTACAGCATTTAAATAAAAGGTGCAGCTCAAGTACACAGGTCAATATTCTATAATTTAAATCACTAAATGCTGTATTAATAAAGTGTTCTTATTAGCAAGTAACTCTTGTGCTTTTGGCTATGCAGCATGCTTGTTTAAAAGTAATTAATACTTATTTTTTTTCTTAGTTTGGATGTACTTCCAAGGGTGACTTGCCCAAATCATCCAGATTCCATTTTAGTGGAGGATTACAGAGCTGGTGATATGATTTGTTCTGAGTGTGGGCTAGTAGTAGGTAAGTAGCTATTCATATTTTTATAAATTACCACAACTTAAATGCTGTGTGTAGTTTTGCTGTCTCTTGATGCCCAGGTGTGCGTGGTAGATTTGGTGGGGTTTTTTGGTTGGGTTGGGTTGGGTTGTGGGTTTGGGGTTTTTTTTTTTGTGATTGTCATTGAGCTAAGAGCTTACTGAAAACTCAAAATATGTTGTAATATGAATTAGAGTATTGTGCTGTCTAGTCCAGTATTCTGCCTTTAATCATGACTCTTTCTTCAGTCAGGAAACTATAAGAAATGTTATAAAAGCTCTTTGTGAAATAACTTGCTTACAAGGAAAAAAATCTCAACGCAAAACCAAACCCCAACCAACCTCAGTGTCCCATTAGTTTGAGGTTGTCTTCTGCCCTGAAGGATTTATCTTTATATGGTTACTGGCACCTGTGTTTGTTAATTACTTCTTCTAAGGCTTTTAAGACCATCCAACGTAAATATCCAGGTTTTCCACTGGAATTTTGTTGAGCTCTTTTAATTGGTGTGTGTGGCAGCAACTTCCACAGACTAAACTGTTATTTGTAAGTATAATGGAATATTTAAAATGAAAGGTCTTTTAGGCATTGTCTTTTGTTTGAATGAGAGGAAGTTGACATAGAACCTGCTGTGTATACATTTTAATGTATCTTTTCTAGGACGAGCATCTTACGTGCACCTTATTGTCTTTATTCATTTTGTCATGGGAAACTTTCCATGCCTGTATTATGATAGTTCTTTAAACTTCATTGATTTCTGTTAATTTTTTTTAGGCATGCCATTTTGAGAAGAAAAATCCTCCTTGAGGGTGCATGTTTGGGTGATTCATTCAGTGGTGCGAAATATTTCAAATTGTTTATATCCCTCTCTTGTAGACTGTGATGATTTGGTTTTGTCTCGCTGAATTTAAAAATTTTTGTAAAAAGCTAAAAGTTTAAGAATTTGTGGCGAAGGTAGTACTAATTTTGCCAGGTGACTAAAATAGATGTCTTCTCTTTTTGCAAAAGCAAACTTCTGTGTAGCTTGTTTAAGTAAATGTTAAAATAGTTAAACTTGAGTAGCAGTTTCCTTTAAAACTGTGAAACTATTAAAAGCTAGAGGAAGGGTTATTACTGCTTTGTTAAAAGAAGGGCTGGTCAGTGAAGGTCAATGAATCAGAATAAAATAGCTGGTTAAAAATTCAAATATCCACAGCTGTATTTCCTACTGAAATATGATAATAAACTTCCAAATTACTGCTTAAAAATAGTTTGGTGCATGTTCATTTCTGTGTGGCTATCACAGAAGCTGAGCAAAAGTTTAGAAAAGCCCATCTTGATCAGTTTGTAACTTAAGATGGTTCTGGTATTAGGAGAAGAAGAAAAGGCTTTTCTTCATAAATGTGATTTTTAGGAACTTGGAATTTGTCATAAGTCTCACTTCATGTACCCTCTGTTACCTAGTCACAAGGTATTTTGCCTAAAGATTTTATCCTCTGGCTTTTCTGAATTAATAGCATTGGTGATTTCTTTAGTTCAAGTTGTTAGCATTTTCAATGAGCAGCATCATTAGAATGTTAATAGAAACTGTTATTGAGTTTTCACAATGTGTTTGAAATGGTCTTAGAGCAATTTACAGCCAACATTACTGGTAGAATAAAAATTGGTTTTTAAGTAAACCTTTCTATGGGTTTGTCACCAGAGGGCTTTAACAGTGTTGTGCTGATTGTTCTCATTCTGTCTTGCATTCCTTCAGCTGTTTAGTTTACCTGTATGTGTCTAATTCATTAACTAGGGTATCTAGCAGGTAGTTTGGAAAAGCAGTTAAATAGAATGAAGATAAATCATTGAAGAGCACATGACCAAAGAAGTATGACCACACAGTATTTTCTCACTTATTCTGATAAGAAATTTAGAGGAGGTGTAAACCAGATCCAATTTTTGATGCCTGTTTTCTGGAGATGCTTGTGAAGTAGGGATGTTTTAAAGGAATGAAGAAAAAATTTAGTTTTCATGTATGTGTTCCAAATGCAACTTGTTGCAGATTCCATGTTCCTCTCCAGAGAGTAGTGATTTAATTTCCTGTTTTTACATAGAAAAGTTTTGTTTCAAGGCTTGCACATCATGATCACATGTGAGTGGAGCCCACTGAAAATATATTTTGGGGTGGACTGAAAGTTACTGAGATCTTTATCACTGAAGGGGATCATTTAGAAGGGTTAATTCCCCTCCCCCCCCAGTCAATATACTGTGTAGCCGAAGAAGTGCTACAGGTTTATTTAAAAATATTATGATTTTAATGTCTGCAGAGCACTGTGGTGTATGTGGGACAGAATGGTAAATGTTGAATCCATGCTCTTATGTTGCTGTTGTAAAGGATGTACTGGTGTGACTTCACTGATGGTGTGTGTGTGTGCAGTTTAGCTGTAGACAGAGCTGAGAGTCTTCGACTAAACTAAGTGTATTTGCATTTGATGTTTTTCCTGCTTGCTATGGCAAAGTACTGAAGTTTCACATTTATGGAAAAAGTGTAAGTTTATTAAATGTAGAACTGTGTCATGGGATAAAATAGCTAGTGCTAATAGATAGTTTTCTGGGAATAGGAGATTAAATCAGTATTATTAGTAGTATAACTGATCTTGTATTTATCAGGTCTGCAGTTGACAGGGTAATGCAACAGTAAAGTTTGGGGGAGCAGGAGACTGGGAGAAGGAGGAGCTGATCTCTTTATCAGTTGAATTCTGTATTCTAGGCAAAGCTGTATGTTGCAAGTATTACTTTTTAAAGGTATTTTTGAAATAGATGTTTAATCAGAGTTGTTTTCTACTTGTAGGTTTTATTCTTAGTCTCAATAAGATTGAAAATTAAGTTAAATCTAGTATGCTACTCTTTTTGCATACCATTTTCCACATGTTTGAAATAAACTGTGGTTTTGCTGTGCAGTATTGGAATAATTAAATATTGTAATGTCAATATGACTGAAGCTGGTTTATTATTGTTTCAAAATACTGCTTCAGTTTATTGAAAACTCTCATCTGCTTTTTCATTGTTACCTTTTGTGGATTAGCTTGTGTTTTGTCTTTTCATGGTGATTATATGCAACTTGTTAACTTCTGCTAATTGCTTTTTGCATGAAAGACACTTGGAGACCTGAATTACAATTATCCATGGAATTTTGATATTAGTCTGGATTGACATGCATTTGGGACTTTACAACTCTATGTCCAGGCTTATTTGCTGTCACAAGAATTGTGTTTTATTATGCATACTATACTACAGATACTTTATTTCTCTGCAATATAATCAACAAGTAGGAAGGGATTTCACAATTGCCTCTCAGCTGGCCAGTTGGTTACTCAAGATGTCTGTCATTAGGGATAAGATTGCTTGCTTCTCTATTTGTTTTCTTCTGAAAACCAAAGAAACCATTTTTTTGCAGCTGGTCTTTGTATCCTGTAAGTGGGGAAGGTGAAAAAGTGCTTCTAACTTGAATCCAGAAGAGGGCAGTTACGTCCATAGGGAAAAATCTTTTAATATTTGGGTGTGTGGTCAGGTTTGCTTTTTTATGCAAGTATTGTCAATCTTTACAACTAAAATATAAATTCTTAATTCAAAGTATTGCTTGAAAAACTAGGCAAAAATCTTTATGCAGATGCGTATTAGCAGCTTTTAGATAGTTGCTTTTGTGTTTGGTGTCCTGAGTACTAAAAAGTGTCTGACAAAAGTTGATCCTTGCAAAAAGAGTTTTTGCATTCAGAGGAGAGCTAATTATAAAGGATACTGGAGCTTAAAAACATTCTGAATAGTTGAACCTAGCATGAGCATTCACAGATACTTTATACAGGGAATTTATAATATGAAGAAAGTAACCTACTTGCCTTTTTCAGCCAGCATTTCAAATAGTCTGTGTTAATTCTAACCCTTTTTAGCTTTAAAGAAGGGCGATGTTTCTAGGTGTTCAGAAGTAATGCTTGTACGAGTGGAAATAGACTTCAGATGTTAAAAGTTAGAATCTTTTTCAGGCTTTGTGATAAGCACTGCTCTTAGTGTGAAATTTCCTGGAGAGTGGAGAGGGCTTTCTAGTTGGTGGGTTCTTGGCTGGGCTGAGAGCCACTGATGGTTTCATTAGGTGAAGTACTAGGTGTATCTAGTTAGAGTAACAGTAATGTTTTGAATCATCCTGTTTAGGGAATGTTTTTTACTTGCTTCCTTATCAAGTTGACAGAGTGATTTAGGTAAATAAGGGCTAGAAACAATCTGAACTCCCCTGATGGAAAACGAGTCTCTAATTTTTGTCATGTAGGGTAGATCAGACACAACATTTTTCATTGAGATTCTGTAGTTTGGAGCATCCTTCACAAGTACTTTAGCTGTTAGTCTTTTAAAGGCCTCAGGTCCTGGAGAGGTGTAACTTCAGCTGACCAAACTTGTCCACAGATTGTTTAACATTTCTACTCTTGTTTGCTTCCTCCAAAATTATTGTGCAAGCTGATGGCTTAGGAAGCCTGTAAGTCCTTTTAGATTTGTCATCATTTTGATATGCAGGAGCTGCTGAGCCTTTGTTCTTGTAGCAGTCATTTGCCTGTGGTTGCTGTACTGTCTGTTTCAATCCATAGCTGCCTTTTGGTACTGGTATGGTGCTGTTGAGGTCTGGAAACCAGTTAAAATCATCTGTGGCTTTTTTGTTTGTTTGCTTGTGGGGTTTCTATGTTTTGTTTAGCATCTGAAAGCCTGCTTTCATTATTTTAGCTGTCTTGTGAATAGACTGGTGTTGCTAGTGGTGATGATGCATTTATGGTGTCGACAATTTATTGAAAACAAGATAACTTTTACAAAGAATACTACTGTCTTACTAAAGGTTGGAAATTTTTTAGAAAAAGCTGTGACTGTAAAATTGTGGGGTGTTTTTTTCCCCATGGGTTTATTTTTTAGTGACGATTAATACATCTGGTCTTACATAGAAGTGGAAAAAAAAGGTTGAATGCTACTGTATGGGGCAGTATGTAGCTAATAAATAGAATGCAGAGTAGATATCTGAAGTACTGTGTTGTAACTCTGGGCTTCTCCATACCAGAAGGATAGAGACTTGCTGGAGCAAGTGCAGCAGAAGGTTGCAAAAGTGATTTAGGTGTTAGGAGAGACTGAGTGCTGAGACTGTTAACCTCAGAGTGTTCAGCCTGGCTCTGTGCAGTGTCATGTCTTCATGATTCTCCCCAGCTTGTGCTCTGCTCCTTAGCTTTTTCATTGGAGTTTGTCACAGCACCTCATTACTGTGCTTCATAAGGAGTTGACTGAAACTTAAGTGTAATCCTATATATATATTTAAATTTGGCAGTGTAAAATGCTTTTAATTCAAAGTGTAATATATATGCTCACTAGATGGCAGCAGATTCCTTAACTAACTGTAAGAATGAAAGATTCTCTACTAACAGTAGGTATTTTGGGACTTCAGAGTGCAAAAAACCCATTTAATACTGTATTTATGCTAAGATTAAAATATTCGTCAATAATATGTAGAACTTGATGCAATGTACAGCTAATGTTAGAGTTCCTCTGGAAAAACTTAAGAACATAACTTCTCAGAACTGTTTCAAGACTGGATGTGGAAGATTATGTTGCTCATGAATGTCATCGTACTTTTTGTTTTGATTAGACATCTTCAATTTTAAGCCATATTGTCTTCTTATAACAGATAGTGCAAAATGCAGACGGAGAGGAAAATAAATATGTTTTATGAGTTACTGCAAGAGGAGTGCAATGTTAAAATAGCTGCTATTTTTTCTCTCTAAATATATAACTGCAAATTCAGGACTTGTTGGATGAAAATATTTTAATTTGAGAAATCTTTTTTTTTGGGGGAGGACTAAACATACTTAAATTTTGACGTACGGATGTTTCAAGTTAATTTCTGAAAACTGTTCAATTTTCTATTTTAATTTTTGAGTCTGACCTGAGTTTGCTCTTGCATTTCTGTAGCATGTGCTCTTTGCATTTGTCAGTTGTGGAAAAAAAAGTAACCTTGGCCTGAGGTTTTCCGTTCTGAGTAGCACTTCTGCATTTTACTAAATGAGCTTTTCAGATGATGGGTGGCTTGAGTCAGGGAAGTTGGCAGTGTGTGTTTGCACTGGGGCCTGCATGTTAGTCTCTTAGACTGTATTTTAGAGAGGAATTAAACACTGGAAGAATGGCTTATGAAAAGAAATGGAGTAAAATTCATCTGTTCAGAAAGATGCTGTAGGATGTCAGCCTGGAGATGCATTTCACAAGGATTTGGTCCTGGAAGCTGTTGTTTCTGTATGTACTATGGAGGAGGAAGCTGAGGAACTCATCTGTTTGAGGAAAATTAAATAAAGGAGTATCTAATGTAATTGTATCTAGTGAAGCTCTTGTGTTCAAAAGGACTGCATCAAAAGAAAGTAGTGAAGGGAATATGCAGCCGCTGCCATCCTTATTGCAGCTCTATGGAGTTGCCAAAACCAATACAATGATGTGAGAAAGCAGAGATGACTTTATAGTGTACTTATTGGGAGCTTTTTTACTCTCATGGTTGACTGTTGGACCCATATTCCAGCTTGTTTAGGAAAGTCAGTCAATAGTGTTTAACCTGGCAAATTCGGTTTAGGACTTGAAATCCTAACTCAGGACTTAAGGCTGATTTCTAACACTGCTTTTTTTAAGTCTAAGTTTAGTATTTTAAAGTTTTGCTTTGACCACTTAGGGTGGGGCTTAATTGCATCTATACTAATATCACCATTCCAAAGTAGTTTTTATATTTTGAAGAATTAATAAATGCCACATTTTGTGTTTTGGGTTTGTTTCTTGTTGAATGGGATAATCCAGCTAATTATGCTTGTAGCTGAATATATTTGCCATGTATGGAAACCTTTGGACTTCCTTGTTCCATTTTCATTAATACTTCTAGCTTGTGTCACACTTTTATAGAAGCCTTTTGGAAATTGGAATGTGCTGCCTAGGACATCTGTATATTTTCAGTGACACTGACAGTACACAGAAAAACTTCTTTTCTGCAATAGCAGATTTCTTGGCAAAGTAAAGACATTTGCATATTGTGTCTTAATTACACAAATGCTTTATATTCAGTGATCTACTTAATCTTTTCTCACTCTGAAATAGTAGGCTCAGTCTTCTGTTTGTAATGTGTTTGCCAAAGTAGGCAGTGATATAACACTTTTTTGTTAGAGCAGGAATGGTTCATAACTCACAAGAGGCAGATCCCTGAGTGAGTCATTTAGGTCATTCCCACTTGTGTGGAAAAATATTACATCATTGCTCTGTACTCAGTGTTCTATTTATACCATGCCAGAATTTTAAGTACATTTTGCTTTTTTTAGATGCTGTAAACAGTATTGGGGGTTTGTCTAAAAGTAAAGTTACTGCTAGGCCATAGAAGGAGCATTACTGAATCAAATATTTACAGAGAGTCCAGGAGTCAGAGGAGCACACTGTCTGCAAATTTAAGCTTGCAAGGGTGTGGGGGGTAGGCTTTTATAGCAGAAAGAGTAAAAGGTGGCACAGATCCATTCTGTTCTTAACCCTGCAGCTTTTGATGTTTTTTTCCTCCCCCTCTTGGTTTTTATTAGAGCAGTAAATAGAGGTGGAACCATAGCTGTGAGCATGTCTGACAGATACTGATGAGAACACCTCTAAACTAAAGCTATTATTTTTTGTTGTGGCAATGTCTTTTGGTGCATTCACAGCTTTCAATTTCAAGCATTCTCCTTGCATAATTTTATGTTAAAAATAGAGTTATTCTGTCAGAACAGATTTCCCTTATAGACCCCCAGGTAATTTTGCAGCTGCACCACTCTGTCCACACCTTCTGTATCTTCTCCAGCTTAATATCTTGTATTACCATTGTTTGCAGAGTGCTTTTTTCTATCTTTTTATGTTTTCACCTGGTTAAATCAGCCTCTGTGGTTTTGTTCTAAGACTTCCATACCAGAAATTTCTGTTGCAGTCAATGCTGCTTATTTTTTGCAGATGTTTCTTTCACAACACACTTAAACACTGATAAAGGTGATTAATTTTTCCTCAGGTTTAGAAAGGAAGGGTGCCAATTTTTCTGAAGTCTCTTCTGATACCCTACACAGAGCTGTACTCTGCTTTACTGCAGAACACTAAGAAAAGTGTTCTTTTTGTGTTCCTCTGTATATGTATTCTTAAAAATTCTGTAGCATTGCTCTGGAGGCAACACCTTTTGAGATGCAGCTTTTATCAGATCTGTGAATACAGTGAACTGTGCTGCCAGCAGTAGGTTTGGGGCTGGGGTTTGTATGTTTTCTTTTGTTTGGCTTTTTTCCCCCCCCTAAGTTTCTATTATTGCGTTTACTGTAGGGCTTTTGCCTGCATCAGAATGTTGGTGAGAGTTATTTGTCAAACTGGTAGGTTGCTTTAGGAAAGGTTTAGGAGAATGTGAGATTAACAGGGGACTGCAAGGAAAGTTGTTTCATTCAGAGAATGTGGGTTTAGTGCTTTTTGTGCTTACTCTGAATCTGTAGTGAAACTCTTCCAGGTGTGTACATATGGTATGTTGATACTGTCAAGCATTGTAAATGAAAGGAAATTCAGCAGGGTCAGGACTGTCTTCAAGAACAAAAAATTGATCTGAAAAAATGTCATTATGGTGAGTTAGAAGGTGCAAAATTGAGAGTACAAAGGACCTGAAACTCATGCAAGGCAAGTGATTTACTACATCTTAATGGGATTGTGCATGATAGATAATTCATATGTGCACTTTGAACACATGGCAGATGTGACAGAACATGTTAAGTTACAAAAGGTGACTCATTTGTCCAAGTGCTGAGAACATCCCTAGGCAATCCTGACTTCAGCTTGAAATGGAGGTCTTGATTGCCTTTGTGTATTGAACATCCCCTGATACTCTTTATGGATAACTGTAATCCATAAAGATTAGTTCTTGCATTCTGGATGCGTTTTTCTGGTTGTTTATGTCTTCCGTGCAGCTCTAGTTGCATTTTATTTCCATTGCTTTAGCGTCCTGAACATTTTGGTACATTGTGCTGCACGTTGCTGTTCTGTGTGGGAACACCAGCAGACTGCCTTCTTACAATGCAGAGCTCAGGTGTCTAACTTAATGTTTCACAAAATACTGTGAACTGCTCTGTTAATGCAGATGTTGCTTTCTGTGTTCTCAGGTGACCGGGTCATAGACGTAGGCTCAGAGTGGAGAACGTTCAGCAATGACAAAGCAACAAAAGACCCATCTCGAGTCGGGGACACCCAGAATCCTTTGCTGAGTGATGGCGACTTGAGTACAATGATTGGCAAGGTAACACTTCAGATACTAAATTTTACTAAATTTGAGTGTTTTTATGTCAAGTACAAGATTGTATGTCCATAGGAAAACTATTCAGTGTATGTATTTATGAAGAGATTTTGCCTCAACTGAACTCGTACATTTCAACAGTGTATAAAATGTGGCCCTTTCCTGGGGATAGAAGGAAAGGGCCAACCTTTGCAAAAAAAAAAAAGTTTACAGTGTTGTGGGGCTACTTGCTACTGTTTGATATGTTGCTATAAATAGCAAAACTGATGTTGCAATTTTTAAAGAAGCACTTTGACTTCACGAGTGTATTTGAGATGATTCTGAAATAACAGATACTTAATTTTGAGATCTCAATAGCTAGAGCTTCTTTTGTAGTAAAATCTGTATCAGATTCGTATTAGAGGCCTGGAGATCTCATGTTGTACATGTTCTGACAATTAATGTTAAAGCCCTAAATGTAGAATTCTTTCATGGTGTGAGTGTCCCAGAGGAAAGTGTTCAATCTACATTTGGGTTGAAATTTTGTGGTGCAATCATATCCTGCTGTTTCCCATGACAGCAGGCAAGATTAGTCATACAAATGCATTCCCTTTAATGAAGTAGTGACCCAGGTAAGTTTTCATTGTACTTTCTACTAAGTTTTTTCTGCAAGGTCCAAATTAATTTTTATGGATTTCTTGAAAGATGGTGCGGTTGCTGATAAATAATGGTTAAAAATGTTTTGCCGCTTTGTGTGTTGCAGTACACACACCAGGATTTCTCAGAAGTTTTTGTTCCAGTGATGTTGCTAAGATGAAGAAGTAGATATGCCTAAATATGTATGGCTATGTATAGGGAAGTGTGCAACACAATTTTCATCCAAGAATTCCTCAAAGCGAGGAAGTCAGCTAGTGAATACTGATGGACAGCTAGTCTTTCACTGTTAGTGAAAAAGAAACCTTCTGTTTGAGGAATTGTCCAAGTACATGTGTTTGGGACAACTCCAAGTATTGCTGCCTATCAAATTTTATGATTTTAGGTGACTTTTGGAGTCCATTCAGGCAAACAAATTTCTGCACTGCTCCATTAAAAACATTGGCACTGCTAAGTGTCTCTGTGAAGTAGTGCTGCAGAAGTCACTGGAATTTTAATGCAAGCTGTGTAGGATCAGAAAGATTGTAGATCATAAGGCTTGGACTTCTGTCACTGGTTTGGTCAGCTGTGATAAAGATCAGAAATTTACCTTTATAGACAGTTGGAGACATGGACTGTTTGGTCCAGGTTCCCATTGTTTTTCATTTTGGCACTGTGTGAATACAGGGTTTGTTTCTGGGACCTCAGTTTGATTCAGGCAGTAGAATGCCTTGAGCTCCTTTAGAACCTGCATGTTGGAAAAGACAAAATATATTTCAGCTAAACATAGATAGATTTTGTATCCAGGTGAACAGTGACTTGTGCTGTTAACTCTCTTCCCTTTTGAGGTTCAGATCCTAATTTAGAATGAGAGGGATGGCAGCCTTAGTGAGAGAATTAAAGACACAAAGAAACTTCTGTGAAAAGTTTGTTTGCCCATGAAAACTAAAAATTTTCAGAGATGGACATTCAACTAATGCAGCAGTTTTGCTGTTAATCAGAGCATTCCAGAATGGGCATGACCAAACTTGCTGTATTAAAGAGTGCCATTCTGTGAAGACAAGATGCAGGACTGTTAGTGTGGCGTGATTCTACCTGTGAGAAATGAGTAAAAATGCCCAGGTACTTGAACAGCCAGGATCGTGTTGGGGAATGTAGAAGAGGTAGTCGGTCCAACTGTGGATACTTTATTTGCACAACAGGGAATTGCAGAAGGGATGCATTATTTTCTGTGGGAAATTGAGAGTCCCTTTGACAAAGCAGGATGTTTTCTGTACAAGAGTTCCTGTGTTTGTCTTGCCAGTAAGCAGGGGCTCTGGGATGTCAGCTCATTGATGTGAACTCTATCAGGAGCTGCTTTTTTTTCAGTCATTTGGAAGGAATAGAATGGCTTATATCAGAAGACACTGAAGAAATCTCCTGTCAGTGCAGAAAGGGCATGAATTTTGCAGCAAAAATAACTAACCCAAGGAAGTAGTTCATTTCTCAAGCAGTCATCTGAAGTCCTTGCCAGTAGGCTGGGATATGGATTGACCTAGATATGCTACACCCTCCAAAACATACCCCATCAAAAAAAAAACCAAAAACCCTAAAACACAACCTGTGTTGTAGGAAATCCAAAACAGAAGGATATTGGTAATTCTCATGGCACATCATGTTAGAGATATGTTGTAAACTCTTGGGAATGTAGGTGGAAGTAGAATCTGAACCAGTTACAACAGTTAAGTTCTGGTGACTGGTTGTTGCCTTGTAAAAGTAAAGGAAGGGGTCAGTTCTGCTTCATAGAATGGTTTGTCACTCTTTCCTCTTGGAAGGCAGGAGCTGCTGCTCTGGGGCTCCTTTCTGCAGGGGGTGTGTGGTCTGTATCTGTTTGCAGCAAAGGAGAGCCTGCTCTGCCCATGCAAAGGGATTAATTCCTAATTGGTTTTAATGCTTAAGGAACCCATCTGTCTGAGGCAGCAGCAGCCTGTGTTGGAACAAAGATTAATTTGCCTGTGAAGAGGAGGGTGAATAGCACAGTTGGCTGTGGTGGAAGTGGTTTGAATTCCACAGGCAGGTCTTCAGGATACTGGCACAGAACTGTAACTCTCTGAAATTAGATACCATGTGCTGCAGCCGATCTGATTACAATGCAGATCAGTTGGAGGCATGGTGAAGTCTCAAATTAATTGTGACTTGATTGCCAGAATGTTATAGTTATTTCTAAAATTCTAACATAAAACTAAAGAAAAATAACTGAGCAAGCAGCTTCTAGATTTACTTTGATATAAGGAACTCTCTTCTATGAATCTAAAAGAAAACTGTAAGTTTTGTTTCCTGTCTTGTGGAAAGTGTTGTCTTTTGTCACCCTTGGTAGTTCATTGATTCCTTTTTGTAGTAACTACAACTCCAAGAGAGTTTAGATTGGTTGAACAAAGAGCCAATGTAATCTCTTGGCACAGAATTCCTATCCTTTGATCACACGTATCTGAAAGGTAGCTGGCTGTTGCCAGACTGCATGGCCTGAATCTGAAAGTGCTATATTGATAAGCAATGACAAGATGATTGAAAAATAAGAAAGGATCCAACTGTATGAACTGATTGTACTGGGCAAGAAGACTGCTGGATCTGGAGGCATGCCTTGATGCTGTGGTTAACCACAAATCAATGATGTGGATGATGCTGGTGGTACTTTACACTTTCTGCTGCTATGAGGAAAATACTGGGGTACAAAGCTGTTGGCTGCCAGCACTGTAAACCTGACCTCCACTGAGCCCCTTCAGACTGTCACTGTTTAGTTGCCTGCATTTTTTTCACTTTAGCTACCTTGAAGGCTCTTTGCAGGATTGTATCCATGAGGTTTCTGTTGTGTTTGAAAGCCGAACAAGTAGAACTCCTGACCCTGACAGATACCTTTCTTGCTGAGAAGGGAAAGATAAAAGTGGATGTCTCATAAAGGCTGCAACAGTGAACCACACAATTCTTGAAGTCTGTTTAATTCCAGTTAAAACTGGGTGGCTTCTGTTTTTTTACATGAAGGGAAAGGGATTCTTAATATGGTTGTCAAGGGCTGAAGTCAGCAAAGCGTTGTCCCTCAGTTGAAAGCTCCAGAAGGAAAGTAGATGGTACATTTAAATAACAAGTGTTGGGAGTATTGCTGTGGTTTATGTGAGGAATTGAGCTGGAGGAGTGTTTTCCACCCCTTTTATAGCTGTGAGTTGTATATTGGATATGGGTCTTGGAGAGTGCTCATATCAGCAGGGTAAAATCCTTGTCTAGTTCCACTCTATGGTACCTAACAGATGTGGTTTTTTTTTATTTTATGATTTTCCTTCACCAGTGGACCAGGAAAGATCCTTGTGGTGAAGGGCAATACTTGGTGGCTCCAGGACAGAGCAGTATATCCTGGTAGAGTGCTCTCTGCCATGAAGCCTGACTAGGCAAAGACTGGGGACTTGCTCTTGTTTGTGCTCACTCTTTTGGCATCTACAGGAGTTTGAACACATGCATTTCCTGTAAGCATTTGTGTATAGCACTGGTCTAGGACGCCTTGATAAACACAAATGTAGCACACTGCAGGGAACAGGGATGTGAGTGATGGCCAGGAAGGAATCTTTTGACCTGAGACTTCTGTATATTTTGGGCCAAGGGAAGTTCTGGCATAATTCTTGAATGGAAGGTCTAGTATTGCTCCTTGTGCCCTGAAGTTTGTTGTGCTTTATTCTTGCTCTTTGTTTACCTTTATATCTCACTGGGAACCTTTGGATAATTGGAGCTGTTCATCCAGCCAAGGAAGTAGGATTGTCTTTGGAGCAGCCCTCTGCTGTGTCAGTGCCAGGATCACTTCTGGGTGAAAGGATGTTTGAAGTAGTAGAAGCCAGGGAGACTTGTGAGGGAGGGTTCTGTGCCGGAGTCCTCGGTCGCCACAGCGGATCCAGGGGTGTGTGCGCCACGGGTCCTGTCTCAGCAGGGAGGGATCCACTGAGGCTGTTGGAAATGGAGTGTCATTGAGGCCTTGGGCATGGGAAGTGGAACAGTGCAAGCGAATGGTCAGGACTGAGTGGTACTGCTGTCAGCCAAAGAACATGCATTAAATGCAGAAGTGCACCTCACATTACAGAATTTGAGGCTGTGTTAAAATAGAAGGGCAATTTCCAAGAATGTGGGTCAGGAATGAAGAAACCGGGCTCAGAAAAAGGTGATGCCAGAGCATGTTCTGTCCTTTGTTCACTTTGTCCTTACCCCAGTGCAGCCTGGACATCCTGATGCATTGCTGAGTCTTCAACTTGAGAACTCTGTGTGCAAGTGCTTTGCCAGGTTATCAGGCAGTCACAGGTCCAGACCTGCTTTGTGTGTACTGGTTTTGGCAAAATGACAGTGCAGGAGTCAGTGTCTGCAGTGGTTTGTTTAAATGACCAAATCTGTCTGCAGTGAAAGTTGGATTCCCCTGCCCAGGTAAATTGTTAGAAGATACCAGCAAGGAATAAGTGCTTGAAGATTCAGGAAATCCGTGTTTCTACTCAGGATGCAATTGTGAAGAAGTGTTTTCTGCTCAAAAGAACTTGCTGTACACTTGCTGTACACTTGCTGTGTACTGTAACAGCAAACACATATGGTGACAATATAAATTACAGGCAGGCCATGTTGTCATCAGCTATCACTAACCTGACATGGCATTATATGTTAAAGACTTGTTTTGGATTGCTGGTTAATTGAAAACTTGAAACATTTTAGACCCTCTTGGTTGGGCATTTGCATATTTAACAGAAGTATGCAAGTTGCACTATGAGTTGTAAGGTGCAAATGAAATGCATGTTGGAAGCTTATTTTGAAGTTTCTGGGTTGAGTTTGTGGCTCTCAATTCTCCTAAAATGTCAAGCTTTTCTTTTCAGAAGTCTGTGGTTTTCCTGTGGTGTCAAAATACAGGGATATTTCCATTTTCTGATTAAGGCTTGCAACCTCTAGCAAGCATGGTATCAAGTTGCCTTTGACTGGTTCATTGGTTTGGGTACTCTCTTTGCCTATGGCTTCACTATGATGGTTGACATTGTAAAAACTGGTCTCCCAACTCCCATAGAATTGTTTTTCTTACTTGCCAGTCTGCCACAGATGCAGCCCAAAGGACACAAGGGTTGCATAGAATATAATCTTGGACCTCAGCATTGGTGACAGGAATATTGAGATGCACACACTGGCTATATATTATTTTACTCCTTGAACTATTGTTACATGAGGGAAGAAAAAACCCTGTGTAATCTGTGGTTTTTGGAAAGCAATTAATGATTTGAGACTGGTGCAAAGTGTAGAACCTGTTGTGTGGAACAACGCTCGACTGAATGATTTACTCTGTGATGTTTATTTGCATGACTGTTGGAACTGATGCCGTGAATGAAAATCTATAAAGCAGGAAGATGTTTGCTTTTGAAGTAAGCAGGAAGTTGCTTGTGTTACTGACTATACAGTTTTTCTTTTCAGGGCACAGGTGCAGCAAGTTTTGATGAATTTGGGAATTCAAAGTACCAAAATCGCAGAACTATGAGCAGCTCTGATCGTGCGATGATGAATGCTTTTAAAGAAATTACCAACATGGCAGACAGAATCAACCTCCCTAGAAATATAGTTGTAAGTTCATGTCTCCCTCTCTTAAATTGTTCTGGCATTGACTTAGTTAGCATAATATAATGAGCACATGAATTTTTGATATTGCTGCTAATTAAATGGCCTAGAGTTAATTAAATTTCGTCTTCTTGCGTTGAAGGATCGAACAAATAATTTATTCAAGCAAGTGTATGAGCAAAAGAGCCTGAAGGGGAGAAGTAATGATGCTATTGCTTCTGCTTGTCTCTACATAGCCTGTAGGCAAGAGGGGGTTCCAAGAACATTTAAAGGTAAGTTTTCAGTGATACAGATTCAATTTTGCTATGAA
The DNA here is from genome assembly GCA_013398175.1 of Climacteris rufus. NCBI lineage: Eukaryota > Metazoa > Chordata > Aves > Passeriformes > Climacteridae > Climacteris > Climacteris rufus. The sequence goes on from VZRZ01005884.1 coordinate 518,109, forward strand.
GTAAAGGTTTAGTTACTGTCATTGTAGGAGGTTGGTTTTCTTATTCCTTGACTCTGTCAAATTGGTAGTTCTCAGCTGTAGCCACTTTTGAGGGGGGTGCCTCTGAAAATTTGTTATATTTGTGGAATAGGCTCTCTGGCATGGGGGTTTTGGTCATAATGCATTAAAAAGAATTTAGCATTTGAAAGTTATTCTGAGTGTTGGTGGAACTTAAAAGGCATAGTTTTGATCAGAGGATGGCGAGGACTGTTGTAACTGTATTTGAACCAGCACTTCTGTAGTAAATTTGTACAACTTTTCCCTTTTTACTCTCTAGCATTGAGTACCAAATTAACCTTACTAAATGAGGTGTATTAATTAGTTTCTATGATAAATGTGCACTGACTGAAGTTTCACAAATGTTCAAAGCTTATTTAGTGATGGTGGCCTTCAGGACATTGGCCTTCTTTGTGGGTCTTAATATATCGAGAATCAAGTTTGATTATTTTGAGGGAACAAATGCTGTGAAGCCTAAAAATTTAATTTTTACTCTTTCTTCAGAAATATGTGCAGTGTCCAGGATTTCAAAGAAGGAAATAGGCCGGTGTTTTAAACTTATTTTGAAAGCTCTTGAAACCAGTGTGGATTTGATTACAACTGGAGACTTCATGTCCCGATTCTGTTCTAATCTGGGTCTTCCCAAACAAGTACAAATGGCAGCAACACACATTGCCCGTAAAGCTGTGGAGTTAGATTTGGTTCCTGGGAGAAGCCCTATCTCTGTAGCAGCTGCAGCTATTTACATGGCATCACAAGCTTCTTCAGAGAAAAGGACACAAAAAGGTAAAACTGGACTTGTTTTTGTTGTTTCATTTTTAGTTTGCCATGTCTTCCTGCTTGAAAGAAAATTCAGTGTTATTGTAAAACTGGGATGAGGTCTGTGCCAACAGTGATAAGCTCCATTCCAGCTGCATTACAGCAAGGACCAAACCAGGACCTCCCAGTCCCAGATGAACCTGGAGTAATTTGCTGCGCTCAGTGTAAACTGAGTTCGTTGTCTTCTGGCACTAGGAGTTGGGTTCTTCAACGCAATGGACCAGTGCATTCAAATGAGCATAGTTTAAGTTCACCTATGCTAATATTTGCATGTGTACATTCTGCTGCTCTGAAATACTCCAAATGCAAATGTGGGGGCAGTTGCAGGTAGCACTTTGGCTTTGGATTACCTTGAGTCTTCAATCATTCCTGCAGCCAGGGAATCACCTACATTAGTACATGTTCCTGGACTTGCTGAGAGCTTGTGGGAAAGAGGGAAAGCAGGGCACAGCAGGGTTTGCTGTGGCTCAGCTGAGGATTCCCTGCTGCTGGGGTAGCCCCTGGGGAGCCAGTAAGGAGTTCAGGGCTGTTCTTCAGCTTTGGAACAGCATGGATCAGCCCCTGGGGCTCAAGGGAATGAGGCCTACAGGGGGAAATGCCTGGGAAAGGAAGGGAGCCAAGGCTGCTGTGGTTAGAACTTCATGTGAGAAATGGATCCAGGTGCTGCTAGCTGGCTGGGGAAGCTCCACTGAACTGTTCAGTTCAGATCAAAAATCTTAAAAAACATAGCAATTTCTTAGTGGAGAGTTGCTTTTGGATAAAGAATAGCCTTTATATGTCAGGTTGTGGTGTTTTGTTCCGCATTTGTAACTGCTCAGTGTCCCTGGAGCTTTCATCCTGTTGGCACTTACCTGGTGTGTGGGTGATGTGGAGCCCAGGCAGTTCAGTGCCTTCATCCTTGCTCCTTGTGAGCTACTGGATTGTATCTCTGAAGAGTGACTGTTAAAATACAACTGCCTGCCATGGATACTGTGGCTCCATACCGCTCCAGTGTTCTCAGACAATGCTGAAGGCTTTCATGCAGTTCAAGGTTTAAATTCCTAACTTGAATAAATCTTGAATAAATTTAAGTTTCTGTGCATCTCAAACAAGTGTTCCCTCAGCTCATCAGACAGCGTGCTCTGCCTTATTTCTTGGTGCATTTTAAGGTAAATGTATTTCATGTTTAAGTGAAGGTATTGGTTTTTGTCTGTGACTTTTTTTGGTTTTTTTGTTTATATTTAATCAAAGTCCAAAAATGAAGATCCAGAAGTTGATGATGATATATATTAAAATATTGCTGGTCATATGTAAAATTTGCAGTAGATGTTTCTAATGACTTTTGCACTCTTAGCCCTCAGCCAATTTGAAACTGATGTTGTTATTCCAAGATTGATAGGGTAAATTGAACTGTGGTACACAAGAAGACAGACTTATGTATGCAAAATATTAGCACAGTTAAAACCATTTCTGCCAGGCTTTTGAGAGATTTACAAATTAAACAAGTGTCTAGTGCTTCTTGATAAATTATGCTTGCTGGTTTCTTCAATATAAATGACAAAAGGAAAAACTAATCACTTCTCTGCTTTTTGTTGTAGAAATTGGTGATATTGCAGGTGTGGCTGATGTGACAATTAGACAGTCATACAGGCTGATCTATCCTCGAGCTCCAGATCTCTTCCCAGCAGACTTCAAGTTTGATACCCCAGTAGACAAACTACCACAGCTGTGAGATTGCAGAGGGTTAATTTCTATTAAAAAACCCCCCATAAACCCAACAAAAACTCTTTATTTTTGCCTATAATAAAGGATGTACAAAGTGTTAATATTGGGTCTTTGTGTTGTGGAACTGGAGGATATGGAGATGATGGAGCATAACTGCTGGAACACAGCACACATTCCAAGGGTAAACAAGCTCATTGTGTGGCATTTTGTATGTATATATTAGTGGAAGTAAATATTTAATGACTGTTGCAACAAATTTAATTTCATATTGTTGTACTTATTTAGATTTCTTTTGTAGGGATCTAGTAAGATGTATTTTGGAAAATTTAAAATATTGTGTAATTCCCAAATAAACTGTTTTCCAAAAACACCATCTTGTGGGTATGACTGCAATGTGACATGCACGTACTGTTGTACATGCTGAGAACTGGAATGCAGTCCATGGAATGGTGGAGTGAGCTTCATACTTGTGGGCTTGGTCACAAGGCTGTTTAAATGCTCACTTTCTGGACAACTTCTGATCTCTAGAGTGCTTTGGTAGTTGTAGATAGGTGCAGTGTGGGTGCTTGCACCCAGAACGGAAGCAGTTGCTGACAAGCCATTCAAAGTTTTGCACAACTGCTGCAGAACATTGCCAAACTGGTTGCAAAAGGATTAGTCCCGTCCTTGGCACAGTCTCCCTGATTCTCACTGATGTCTCTGCTTTTCTTCTGTGAATTTGACATAATGACAAAGCAGCTACAGAGAAGCATGAGGACTCGGTCGAATTCCTGGTAACTTCATGATACTTGGTATTGTCCAAAGGAAGGTAAAAAGTATTTCTAGTGTTTTCTGTTGAATGTTGTGACAATCCCACCCACCCTGCAGTCTGCCTGGCCTGTGGTTATGTTCTGAGGGAGCATTTGGTGTTTGAAATGATGTGCCAGGTGCTGAGTGAGCGCCCAGAGTTGTTCAGCCCTGCCCAGACTAAGAGCTTTGAACATTGGTTGCCTCTTGACAGTGTCCCTTTGTGTACAAAGCAACAAATGTGCTTAACTGGGAGTCTTCTGGTTCCTGAGTTCATTTTGTATCACAGGTGCAAATTCAGCTTAACCACCCAAAGGAACAGCTGAGGGGTCAGCTTGCTGCACATCGGGTCCTAAGCTGTCCAGAGAGATGGCCCTGACTAGTGCTAATAGCATTAATTGTCAGTAGCACTCACTGTTTTCTTGGTAGTTGAGTTCTAACCCTTTTCTGCTAGTAGAGACTATGAAAATGTGGCAACTTAATGTTTCTTTCTGTAAGTAACAGGTTCTACAGTCCTGTTTACAGCACTGAAGCTGTTGGCTGCAGCCATGAAGGATTCTGGTGCAGGTGTTGCAGATGGTATGCTCAGGAGCTTGGAGACACGTCTTCCAGTGTCTGATGTATTGCCTTTGACTTTGTTGCAACGTTTTCTATTCCCTGGGCAGTCCTGGTCTTGATTTGAGCTCCCCTCCATGCCTCCTCTGTGGGACAAGGGCAGGGCTTTGAATGGGCAGGGCCTGACCTTTAATGCACTGTTACAGCTTGGGAAGACAAAGGTGGAAGGTGCTTTACTGTGAGTGCTGCTTTCTAGCATAGATCAGTGGGTTAAACCTGCTCCATGAAGGTTAAAAGTAACTGAAACGTACAATTCCCAGAATGCTCAGTTAAATCCTTTCAGGCATTGGGCACGAGCACTTGACACATGGAGGGGGTGTTTGCAGCTCAAATTGTTGCATACAGCAAAAGCTGTCTGGACAGGAATTTAAATACATCTGTGCAAAGCTCTGAAATGCAGCAGATGGGGGCAGGGATGCAGAATCCTGCCTTGAACCTGCAGTTCCACAGCAGTTCCGGTATCTCCCTTGGTGTGGAGATGGCAGTAACTGCAGCACAGAGGCACAAGTAGGAATATGCTTGGAAGGGGGAGTTACATTCTGAAAACCACTTACAGCTGGCATAGCCCTGAATTCATTTTTAGGCAGCGATGCCCCCTTCGGTAGCTCCTGCCCTGCCTGTGTCAGCCAGGCTGAGGGGCAGCAGTGTCTGCCTGGGGAGCAGAGCCTGCAGTGCCAGCAGGCACTGACAGCATTTGGGGTGGGGCAGGTTTTGGGTTCTCTGCTAAAGCAGGGATGGGGTTGGGAGAGGTAGCTTAGCAGCCAGCCTGAGAGAAGGCAGGAGGTTGAAGGGTTGCATTCCCCACACCCAGGTGCCAGGGCAGAATATCTTCAAGCACTTCCTACATTAATTCAACTGCAGGTCAGACTAGAGACTTGGAACTCTGGAGCCAGCCCTTTCTGGAATGATTGCTTAGGTAGGTATGAAGTGTCTGTCTCTGGGCAAAATGGGCTTGTGAAATTCCACTTTGCTGTTAAGAGTAAAGAATTCTGTTCTAAATGCCCTCAGAAAAGAAACCTTCATCCTCTGCCTAAAGAACAAGCTCCTTGTAGGGTAGATACAGATTTGGTTCCAGAGCTTGCTCTGGAATGCTAAGGAGGAGAGACTGTAATGAAGCAGCAGCCTGGAGCCCTGCTCTCAGAGGAAGTCTGCAAAGGGAGAATGCTGATTCCAGCAGCCCAGGTGACAGGGTCTGCTCCCATCCCAGCAGGACTGCTTCAAGCCAGAGGAGGCTGCTTTCCTTCAGAAAGAAGGTGTGCTCAGAGTGAGTTAGTAATTCCCTTTTTTTCTTTTTAAATAAAGAATGGAAGCCCACTGAGCTCCCACGACGAGATGGGGTTCCCTCCCGATTTCAGGTTCTGAAGTTCCTGTGGAGAAAACATGACCAGCCACTTCAAGAAACAGCAAAATCATGTTTGTGACACAATTTACAAATTACTCTATTTAGAACTTTAATTTGTGATATTAATGACTGCAAAACACTTAGAATGACATTTGTTAAAGGCACATTTCATTTTAATGCATAGTGTACCATTCTAAAATATCCTAATTTCCTTACAAAGTGCTTGAGCAGCCACATACAGATAAAGTATAGCAAAATATATTTACAATCTAGGGTTTAAATCTTAATCTGCCTAAAAATATTTAAAAAAACTACAGAGATAAAATTAGTGCTTTTTTCAGCTTAACTGGGTGAACATACCCTGCCCTCTAATTTTTTCTAATTTTTTTTTCTTTTTAGTGATTTGCTTAGATTAAAAAAAGATTTCTGTACAAGATGTAGTTACAAAAAGGTATGTTTGAGGATACTTTCATAAGTATTAAGCACCCTGTGAGATGCTTATATATATATTTGGGAACCAAAAAGGGCAAGCTGACTGTACCTCAAAAGTATTGGTTTCAGCTAGATACAGGAACGTGATTTGTTTCTTAGCAATACAGAACCTGGAAACAAGGAATGCTGAGGAGTTGACTCACTCTGCCCAACGTGATTTGTAGCACTGGGGAAGGTGCCTGCCTCATTCCTGTGGGGGGACTGGCCTCATTTAGACCTATTAACCATTATTTTACTTTTTTCTCCATTAAGCCTCTCCCCTGCCTGACCCTGCAGGTCTGTCCAGCATCATGATTTTAAGCCACCACCTTAGCACTGCATACCCCAGTGGTTTGTGTTTCTTCTCTGAATTAATAACATTACCAATTTTTAATTCATTTGAGTGCGATTCTCACTGTCTTAGCCCATGAACAGCAAACTCCTGCCCAGGATGAACCTGTGAGGTTACAGTGCTGAATAGTGCTAGAGGTAAGGACCACATGGGAAATTTATTTTCCAAATATTAATGTTTGCCCACAGAACAGCAATGTCAAAAATAGGTCTTGGTTTAAAAATCCACACAGTGTCTGGTCTAAATTATATTTCAACTTTTGAGGTACAGCTTTTAGTGTTAAGGGGTTTATAAAATATACACTGTTTTTATCAAAAATATTTATACATTCTGTTACAACATATTGCTTTTTACCCTCAGTAACTGCCAATCCAGGGGCTGGAGGTCAGTGGCCTACATGGATACATTTTTTTGTTCACTTGGCCACTATGCAACGTTAATGAAGTGGTACAATTAAATTACTTGCCTGGAGGTAAGAATACATTACAACTTCCAAATATACATGTTCACAGCATGTATACATTGAAAATCCTTATGTTTTCTAAGTGATATGATACTATACAGCAGAGAGGAGGAGGGAGGGGGTTAGATACGGACTGGGAACTTCTCTGCCCCCTGGGGGCGCAGGAAAGGCTGGAGGTGAGTAAGGAAGGGGCCGGGCCTGGGCCTTGCCAATGCTCTGCTCTGGGGTTACTCTGAGCAGTGTCCTTGCTCCATTCCTCATTCCAACCAGGGCCTTGAGCCAGGCTTAAGAAGCTTGAAGGCAAAACTGTTTGGCAAGTGACTTTGGTAAACTTTCCGGATTTTTCTGGATTTTTCTTAGTAATGGAAGCACTTAACACAGTTGTTATCTCAAAGGCAAGGCGTTTAACATTTTTCCTAATAAATACCATAGAAAATTTACAAAACAAGGCATATCTGTTCTCAATACCCTTATTTTAAGAACACAAGATGAAGGTGTACGTACAAATGTGTAGTTTTAAAGACTGCACAATATTTAGCTGAAATCATTTGCCTTCTCCAACTAGAACCGTGTTCTGTGTGAGTGTCACCAGTATCCCAACTTACTTCAACGTGGCTGAGTGGAGATTACCTAGCTCAAAGTCTGCTTTTCCCACGTAAGGCAGATACTGTAAAAAGCGGTATTATCTGCTGTGGAAGAGTGAGAGAAACTGTACAGATCCACGTGTGCCCGTGTGCGGGAAGTTCAACACAGCCTGGGTTCACCAACTCAGCTTAGGACCACCACAGACCTGCTTTCCAGTGCTCAGATAAAAAACAATATACAAAGAGGCCACTCTTCACAAGAGTGTTAAAACAGTACTTAAAAGGATCTTCATGTGATTTTAAAAAACCCAGAAGCTACAGGTGGCACAGAAAGCAATTGAAGGGTCGGTATTCTTCTGAGAGAGGCATTCTTGTGAGCCAGTCAGCTGGGGGTTCACAGTGGCTGGAAATTAACACCAATCAGCAATGTAATCAAAATCTCTGAACATTTCCTGCTCTTCTTCTGAAAGTATCCTTGGTTCCCGAGGTGGAGTGAGGATAGGTGCTTCAGAGGTAAATTCATCATCAAAATTACTAACATCTTCTCGTCCTCTAATGGTGGGTACAAAAGGAGGCTTGACTTTCTTGGCCAGTAAAGCATTCCAATCTATTTGCTGTAAAATACATGAACTGATGTTTAGTTTCCCATTTCTACTCCTTTGTGTCCTTAGAAATAATACTAGCTTGTACTCACCCTGAAAAAGTGATGCTTTTTCACATCCTCAGCATCTTTCTCTCCAGCTCCAAGCCGCCGCTCTGGATTTCTTCGTAGCAGCTGACAAAACATGCAAGGTTTCAGTGGAGAAATTCAGGGGGAGGGAGAGGAGTGAGGGAGGATGAGTGTGACTGTGTAAGAGCCAACACCAAGATGAGGTGGACAGTGAAATTCATACGGCCTGACCTATCCCAAGGATTAGGGACAATCCTTGCCCCTAAAAGAAAGGGACAGATGAAGCTTGAGCTTTTAGCAGTGCTCTTTCAGCACAGTTTCACCAGCACCTGAGCTAGGACCAGCGACAAAGCAGGCTCATCTGTCTCCCTGCGGAGCTGTGGTGCCACGTCCTGATACTGGAGGTGATGTGGGGCAAATGCTCAGCACAGAGTGGGAAGTTGCTCTCTGCTGCTGAGGGTACAGATTTACACGCACCCGTGCTTCTTGTTCAGCTCAGAAGAGTTTATCCTGCTGTCTCCAGTGCTCAGCTCATTCACAGCAGCTGATTTACCAAGAGAGGGTTCAAGCTGCTTCATAGACTCAGCCAAAGAAAAGGGTTTCCTAGTTAACTCCAGAAGTTTGATGTTCCCTCTTTGAATTGTACTGCTGTGAGCAGTCCCCTGTTCCAGGCAGGGCCCAGCAGGGGGATGGGTTGATAGTCACGATGTAGCCATCAAAAAATAATATCTACTATATTGTGTATGACATTGTGTAATGGAAAGAGCATGCACAGAGCTCCAACCAGTAAACTGCTACTACAGAGTTCCTGGTACACATATTGTGGGTGCAGCAGAGCAGCACCCTGTCCCCTGTGGATAGTGGGATGATAATTTTCACAGAAAAAATACCTTTCCCAAGGACTGCCTTAAAACTGTATTATCCGTTCTTTCTCTAGGCAAACACACTTTCCCTGGGAGTAAGCAACCATTTAAAGTCACAGAATATTTATGCTATTACTTAAATAGTTATGTCACAGTAGTTACTACCGTACAGCACATGGCTGAATTGAGTGCTAAACTGATGCTCAGCACCAGATATTTAAGTGGAGAGGCTGATTCCAATCAACTGCGATAAGGTGCTAACTTAGGTTCAACTGCCTTCTTCTGAGAAGCAGAGGCATCTCACTGAGGAACAGCAGTAATAACAATCATAACCAAAATCAGCTGTTCCTTGCCAAGAATGGGACTGCAGATGCCATGTGTGCAGTGTTCCCTGCCCCAGTTGGAAAGAACCCAAAAAGATTTAGAAGTCTTTGAATTAAAATATTCATGTGACAATGTTAATCTACCAAATAGGTCAATGCAGCAGTGTTGTGCTAGGAAAAGAGAGCTGAACTACTCTAGTTAGATAAAACTATTTTCTCTCTGAACTAAGTTTCCTAGAGTCTCAAGTGTTTTACATTTTAAAATTAAAACCTTACTCCTAATGAAGTGGAATGGCATAGCCAATTTTCATTTAAGGTGATAGGTAGCACGGCACAGCATAAATGAAGTGAGTCTGAAATTTACTTGTCAAAAAAAACCACATCAAGTGTAGGTTCCTAAAGTATTTTGTTCCTCAAAAAGTAATTGCTGGAAATGGGACAAAAGGGAGATACTGTAATATTGTAATAATAATAATAATGTTCTTACCCGTCGCATTATTGAGATGGCTTCTGTAGACAGAAATCGTGGATATCTTACTTCATCATTTACAATGCTGTCAAACACCTCTTCTTCATCATCTCCAGGGAAGGGAGACTATAATGAAATTAATAAAAAAAATACTATAAACAGGCTTGAGATCACAATTGAAAACAAAAGCTGAATGTTTGGAATTAGACACTGTAAATGAGGTCTTCCTTCCCAGAAACAGATACATGGCTTTCCATAAGGAAGAGTGAAAAGGCAAAGCTATTATCCCTTAATTCTTACTGAAGGACTACGCTTTTAAAATGTGCTTTTAGAAGTAGAAACACCTAAAACTGGCATCTTCTTTGAACTCTGACACAGGGTGTACAAGGAACATGGAAAGTATCAGCCCTTCTTTGGGACAGCTGCCATTCACAGGTAGCATCGTCCAGACTAATTTGTTTTTCTAACATCTTTATCATGTTGCAGCTGAAGGGTTTTTAAACTGTTTTGAAGTGGCCTGACAGATGTAGGTGACACTATACAAGCTTTTTGTCCTTTTCTACCTGAAAGGAAGTGAAAGTAAGTTGAATGATCATCTTTTTTTTGAAAAAGAACAAAATTATGAGTTTTTCTCCAGTTTTCAGCATGTGAGATATCACTGTGCCACCTGGGAGGTAGTGTTACAAAATGGATCAGAAGGTAGAGCAGTATAAGCAATAACTTCTCAATAGTGATTTATTTATACCAACTCATTTACATGGAACTGGGGCTTCCTATTTTAGTGTGCTTGGCATAATCTTTCACGGTATCCAGTTTTATGTGTTAAAGTTCACTTCCATTCAAGCTACAGGAGTTAAGAAGTTTATTTTTCCCCAAAAGCTTTTGAAAGCAGAAGACTGGTATTGCTGTGCACATCCAAATTTGATGAACAGATGTGTTCTGGAAACTTAGCTCCCCCAAACGAGGGGACATAGGTACATAGGGGACTAGGGGCGCAAAGGTGTACTATGCTCTTGCTTAGAGACACTGATATTAATGTGCCATTACTGTAATTCGATTTAAGACATAATGATATAATTAAAACTAAGTAAAACAAAAATCTCAAAGTCTTTGGCCAGCTACAACACATTCACTTCTACACTTGCTGATAACTGAAGCTCCAGACATGACCTGCCAACTTCTCCATCATTACAGCAGCCAAAACCAGGCAGTGGCTGCTCAGTATTCAATACTTCTTTGACTTGATGACACACATTTAAGCTGCTCACTGTAAAGCTGGGTATGCCCATACATGCTGTATATATGAGTACTGATACAACTGTGGCAGGTAGGGCATAGTAAATGCTGGCAGGCTGGGATCTTGAGTATTGTACCCTTTTAAACATTTCTTAGTTTTATGACTCCATGGTACCTTACTAGAACTTACCTCACCCACCAGCATCTCATAGATAAGAACACCAAGACCCCACCAGTCTACAGCTCTTGTATAGGAAGTTTCTGTCAGCACCTCTGGAGCCAGAAATTCCGGTGTCCCACAGAATGTGCTTGTTCTGTCTCCAAATCCCATTCCTGAAAAGTTACAGATAATGAAAAGGAAGCAGTATTTTCTGCCATTCCACAACCTGTTCCTCCAAGCAGAACCTCTCTCTAGAGCAACTTCAACTGGTACTGTAGATCCAAGGCCTGTGTCCTGAAGGCTCAGGCCAATGGCGTAAAACATTCCCTCATTCCTTTGTCCCACAAGTGCTCTGTTCAAGTCTTTCTATCCCTCACTATATGCAATGAGCCGACTAAGCTTCCAGTTACACCTCTGTCACCCAGTTATCTTTGCTTGGAAAGATACAAACAATCATATGCCCTATGTCTGCCAGCTAGTAGAAGAAAATTCAGTACACTAGTTTAGTCAAACATGCCCCTCTGGATGCTTTTGTAGTGCAAACTACACACAGTGAAGTAAAACATGCAGTGTAGTGAAAGAACTTTGAGCAATGTAAGCCCTGAGTATTTGCCAGCTTGGGACATCAGCACCACCAGGACTGATGCAACACAACAAGGGAAGGTGCTGCAGAAAACCTGACAAAACCATTGTAGCAGTCACTGAAGGACAGAGCTTTCTTTCTCATTTTCTTTGTCATTTACAGAACCTGTTTGTAGCTACAGTCGCAGGACTTGCCTGGCAGTCATGTCTGAGGACCTACCCAATTCCCTCTTAGGCTACCTAAAAGGAAAATATATGGAAGACACCCTATACAAAGTGAATAGGGATCTTTGCCCCAACAATGGGTTTTGAGAAAGGTACTGTAATAGCTACCTCTATTTTATGTCTCATTTGACAGATAGTTGCCAGTAGGAAGAAGCTTCAGAGCAACTTTCTAGGCTTCCCTTTTGGGATAATTTCTCAATTTTAGCCATAGTATACTTTGCATGTCATTTCCATATACTCAGAGTTGCAACTGCTTCAGAGCTAAAAAAATAGATAATGAATTTGTAAAACAGTAAGAGCTTGGGGTGGATTATAATGGTACTTGATTTCATGGTACAGTGTCAGCATGTTTAGAATGAGGAAACCACCTCATGTTTTTTCTACTAACTTGTAAAATGCAGCAGAGTGCCTTGTTAATAAGCAGAGATGTGAAGAAGTAAGAGTTAGAATAGGTGATGGTCACATGTGACAAAAAATGAATGAAAAGAACAGGGCAATGCTCAGGTGCTCCTGGTAATTCCCTACCAAGGAACTTCCTCCTATTCCACATTTGTACAATCAGAGATGTATTTTTTTCCTTTTAATGGACACTATGCACATCTGGAAGTCCAAAACGCTCAAGGAACAGTCAAGAGTAGGACAGACTACGGAATTCCCCTAGAAAGAAAATGTAAGGCCCATTACCTTCTTTGCAAAGACCAAAGTCAGCAATTTTCACAAAGCCTTCTGTGTCCAGCAATAAGTTATCCAACTTCAAATCTCTAAATGAACATTTGAGAACAAAATTGCATCACTTGGTGTTTCTTCAGTACTATTCAGAATAGCTGGAATTCATCTGTTGGAAATGACTACTTACCTGTATACTATTTTGTGCTCATGTAAATATTGAAGTCCAAGAACCACACAGGCAGCATAAAATCTGTTGAAAAAGTTAGTTAAAATTTCAATGGAATTTAGTCTTGCTTTTCAGAACGTGAAGTTCATTATTACTGATTTTTTTTTATGAGCCATCTTTTCAAGATTATGAATTTTTTTTGTTACAGATCAGTTTTATATAAAAGGCCAAAGTTTTAAGGCCAGATGGCAAAAACACTTAAACTTGCAGCTTTCAAAGTGTCGTATGTTTGCTTGGCCTGGGGGATAAATTTTCTGTAGTGCCCACTGCCATAGCATTGAAGGTTTTCTAAATCAGCTTATTCTTTCCCTTTTTAGCCTTCTCTGCTATTTTAACTCTTCACTCAGCTTTTTAAAATAATCTTAAAAGAAAAGTGTTATAAAAATTAGATATTTGTATATAGATTTTGAATTCAATGTAGATTCAGGCACATCAAACCTGCATGCCTTTTTCTAACAAAATCAGTTAGAACCTCCAGCCCTTTTAAAAACTTAAGCAGCATTTACTGAAGTGACAGAATGTGGTGGCATGTGGTGATAAAGCCCTTAGTTCTTATCCACTGAGCAAAGTGCCCTTCACTTAATGCCACAGAAAGGGAGGGATACTCACACTGCCCTCGGTTCAGAGAACACATCAGTATGGATGTGCATCATCAGGTCCCCACCAGCAGCATATTCCATCACAAAGCAAACGTGATCTTTGGTTTGGAAACAAGCAAAAAGGTTCACCAGGAAGGGATGCCTTACACTATTCACAGTTTCAAATATTCGCTTTTCACACATCAAGCTGCAAACAGAAAATCAGTAACAATTTAAAGCTGAGTGCTGATCCACACCTTTTCAATTCTCAGAAATTATTGGTAATTTATACCTTATGTTTTTTGCTCTATTCCTCAGGATAAGATAAGAATTTTTTTTTCTTTCAAGAGATAGATTTTAATACCAGGATTTCATGAAGTTGCATTTAGCTTTCCTCAATGAAAAGAGGAAACCTAGTAGCTCATGAGAATTGTGCCCTGACAATTTTCCTTCCAGGTATTCAGATTCCATTAACTATGCATTGATATCATATGACATTCATTTCAACCCATTTTTATTTTAATTGTATGCAGTACATAAAGTGGAAAACCACTGACAGTATTATAGATACCTTTCTATAGTAATTCCTGGTTATTTCTCCTTAAACCAATTGCTTATGTTGTAGCTTTTTAAATACAATTATCTTTCTTCCTGCAAATGAATACAGTCGCTCTTGGGGTGTTGTAAAAACACCTTTCTGCACTAAAACCAAACAGTTTTGTAACAGCCCCTTCACTTCCAAGCAAACAAACAAACAAACAAACAAACAAAATCTGAGTTTTGAGTCAAAAAGATTGCAGAAGAGCCAGCAGTGGAGTATACAAAAGGAAAATACGAAGGACAAAGCATGACAGTATATTACAGGTTGAGAAGTAGCAACATGGGTTTTGCCAGTAAAGAAAACAGTCACTGCTGTCCCCAGATGTGATGGAAATCTATAGAATCAGTAATCAGAATAAATAATTGCAAGGGAACCTAAAAATCAAAAGCAGGATCGGCATTAAGTCAGAGCTGTAGTACAGGCATTGTAAGAAGGGCACTAAACCAAAGCAGCATTCCTGGGTTACTCTGCTCCCTGCTTGCCCCAGAACAAGGCAACACATCTGCAGCAGCCAGCCATGCAGGGAGATGACACCTGACTGCTCTTCCACTCAGTTCAGCCACTGCCTGGTAGAGCACACACCTGACTGATGGAACCCATGGGTTTGTATTTTACCAACTGACCTGTCTACTTCATCACGAGCGACAATATCTCCTTTCTTTAAGGCTTTAATAGCAAACATCTCGTTTGTGTTTTTGTATTCTGCCAACAGCACCTGAAACAGAAGAGATAAATTTAAGAACTGTACCTAGTTTCTGAGAAAGCCTTGACAGTCGATACAGCCTTTTGACATTTACCTTTCCAAAATGTCCTCTGCCCAGTACAGCGCAGCATCTGAAATCCTTCAGACTGAACTGAAATCTTTGTTGTGATCTATGTAAATAAAAAAAACAGTCACAAAGTTTCTAGTTTGTTAGCTTTAAGAAATATTACTCAGATCAACAGCAAAACCACTGCTTTTTCACCTTCTGTCTTCAGTCTCTCTGGTGTTGGTGTATTTCATGTCTGAACGGGGAACATCAGACTCACAGATTATTTCAGGCTGGAGTTTTGGAACAATACTATTTCTGCCATTTTCAAAATCAAAAGTTGCTACTTCATCCTGTGAAGAACAAGAAATCTTAAAATTTAAAACTGACTGTGAAGGCAAATGACTGCCAAAATTTTACAGTAAGCATGTAAAATTCTTAATACACCCGTTACCTAGGCTCAGATGGCAAACTTTCAGATGATACAGGTAAGTAAGCTTTTAACAGACTGATGAAACCTACTGCTACAGTCATTCTGCTCTTTCTTAATAAAACCACTTTATCCTGAATACTCTAATAAATTTGGACTTCTGTTTTTTTCTGTGGTGGAACCAATGACATGGAGATTTAAACACACCAACCACAGAAACAGTTTGCCACCAAGAGCAATCAAAGTATTCTATTGAGACAATTCTGTATGTGGAAGTTAAGGGAGCATATGCTGATATATAAAGGAAGAAATCCATCATAAAGATGCCAATATTACAACCTTGTTAAACCATACAACCCGAGAGTCTTAAAAGGTACTTGCCTGAGAAGGCACATCAGGAGCCTTTATTTCAGAGGAAGATTCACATATTTCCACAAGGGAAGATGCACGGGGCGGAGCAGGTGGAGGCTCAGGCTCAAGTTCGAAGTCCAATTTGGCTACAGGAGACTCACTGACGAGGAAATCAAGAACTTCTCAGTGCACAGCATAGACTATTATAATATCTATAGATTTCTCCTAAACCAAAGCTTGTGTGTGTGGATCTAGCCATAAAATGCACGTCCACAACTAAAACATGGAAAGGTCTGCAGCCTGGCAGAACAGTCACCAGAACAATGTGCAGACATGCTGTACATTAGGGCAGAAGCTGCCTCTGGCACCGAGGAGCACTGGGAAGCTGCAGGGACCTACCTGGCTGCCAGGGTCAGGTCAGCGAGCTGTGCATCCACCGCCGGCACCGCGGCAGGCACTGGGGCTTGGGGGCTGAAGGTGCCAGAGTGATTCACTGTAGGAATAGCTCTTCTTACCAGCCTTCCCCAAGTGGCAATATTAATATTCATTTGAGGAGCTCTGAGAAATGTTTTGCCTATAGATATTGTGAAAAAAGAAAACAGAGTGCAATTAATTTCCTTACTCATTACCAAAATCAATAATTAAAAAAAGCCCATTTTAATCAATTTATAGTTTATGAAGAACAAACTGAAGATGTCATATTCCTTAGCAATCCCAAATTATTCACAACTAAATGCTAATGCAGAATAAGGAATTCTAATACAAAAGATTTCTAAATGCAATGCCAAATCCTTAATTATCAACAGTTTTATTTGCAGGCAAACACTAGGTCTCTGTATAAAAAAATATCACAGATCTATATAATTTTTAAGCTTTACATATTTATATTAAACAATCACCTTGCTGTTTTGAAAAAATTTTCTTCTGCCTCTGGAGTTTTGGTCTTCTTTCAATAACTGGATTAAAAAACGTAACCTGCAGTTCAAATAACGTGTGTTAGAATTCAAGTTTCAGAAATGCATTATTAAAAGTTCAAGGAAAACTTAAACTATTCTGCAATATAATACTTGCAAGTATGTTCAAGTGCTTGAAAGAGACATTCTTACCTCTGCAAACAGAGTGCCCTGGGGTTCAAGATAGAGACACATGCCATGCCGTTGGTTATCCAGGAAATCTTCCAACCTCAGAAACTTCACTGCACACAAAGATCTCCAGTCACGCCAATAAACTGAGATTTCTAATTCACGTGACTACGACAGGAAACAGGAAATCACTTATTAGCAATTGTTCTGCAAGAGTTACTACTGTACAACTATGAGATCGAGCAACTCGAGGACCAAGATGCAGAGCTGTTACTTTAAAAGGCTGTCAGGGCTAACCAGTCAGACTGAACAAGCTCTCAGTAGGAGGATCACAGCATTTCACTTCAGTTCAGATGTGATCTCCCATGTCCCAATAAAAGCACAGGTGTAAAATTTCCCCTGAGAGCAGAAGCAGAGTCACAGTCACCAGGATTTGGGTCAGTCTAACAACAGTGCTTGTTCAAGATATTTTAGCTCAAGCTCTGACAACAAAGTTAAACTGTAGAAACCTAAATTTCAGTAGTTTTCCATGTTATTTACATGTATCAACTTCACATCTGCAAACATTTTAGTGCTTGGATACAAACGATGATGCACAACTCTATACAGTATCTCTAGAAATGCACACACTTTTTGTAACATGTTTGTGAAGAGGGGCCAAAACCTTTAAGCTAACAGGAACTACTGCTGTATCTTGCTGTGATTTATTTATTCTTAGTGTCTTATATACTTTGTACAAAAACCTGTCACAGAAGCAAAGAATCCTGTAGTACAATGTAACAGCAGCATCA
This sequence comes from Climacteris rufus, assembly GCA_013398175.1. Taxonomy (NCBI): domain Eukaryota; kingdom Metazoa; phylum Chordata; class Aves; order Passeriformes; family Climacteridae; genus Climacteris; species Climacteris rufus. The sequence continues at coordinate 535,286 of VZRZ01005884.1, forward strand.
TATGTTACTAGTTTAATTCCATCATGACACATTAGTTTATTTTCTATGATAGCTATGATAGGTTTTAAAAGAAATTAAAGTTAAGAAGAAACAACAGAATAAAAACTAATGGACTTTGAATTGTGCATTTCAAGTCCACAAGGATCCAGAGAATATTCTGAGTTGGAAGGGACCCACATGGATCTCAGTCCAGCTTCCCAGTGAACAGCGCGTACAGGGGCTGAACCCACCCCTCGGTGTTGGCAGCACCGGGCTCTGCCCAGCGGAGCCACTCTCAGGATCCGCGGCCAGAACAGCAGAACAAAGCCCTTTCCTGGCACTGACACCCCAGGTTCCTAAACAGAGACCATGACACATGCAAGCCTGGTAGGAGCAGCTCCTGCACTCTGAGTAGTTCTACTCTTAATCTGAGAATAACTGAGGCTTCAGGGCTCCATAGCTGCTTTTTTTCTGCACTACTACTAACCTGAATTTCTCTACCTGCAAGACTAAAACTGCTTCCTTCTTAGATGGAGGGAATCTGGATTGAGGCTTGGTGGAGAAAAAGCAAAACCAGGAAAGTAGCTTTTTTTTCATGTGTATAAAGCATATAGTGGAGGTAACATTTAAGCTCCTAAAATACAGTTTAATTTTCAGTCTATTTTAAACACTGATGGGAAAAAAAAGAATCCTTGTACCTTAAAATACTATGACTATCAGGTTATCTAAAAACAAGAGCTTGATTAAATCTATATAACATAAATTCTACTGCAAAAGTATCATTTCAATACTTGTACCCTCCAAGTAACATTTAAAATTGTAAGGAAGAACTTTTAATGAATTCAGTATTCCTGAAGAACTAACTAGCTTTACATGAAAACACTTCTACAAAAACACTGTAAAAATTCTATGGCATAGTTTTACCAAAACATCCTAACTGTATCTGATATCACAATTTACTGATAAATAATTAAAAGTTGATGATCCAAATAAAAATGTAAGCACCATCTACCACAAGGTTAAAACCACTAAGTGTTAGATTTTGGTAAAAATATTCCATCAGTTTGTAAGCCAGGAAATGTAAGATTTCTAGAATGCCAGCCTAGTACAACAGCCTAGCCCCAGGGAGCCCATTCTGGTATAAATGGGAATCCTTACACTTATGAAATTTGAACAAAATGACAGCAACATGGGGGGGAGAAAAAGGCAACATGAAATTAATAGAAAGAATCAACTACAGCTGTCAGAGATCAGAGATGTTTTTACCCTGTCTAGTTCCAGTGTAAATTTCTGATCCCATGACTGATTGGAAATCGGTTTCCAGCTAGTTTGACCAACCACAGTGTTATCCAGCTTCAGGACAGCACAGACTTCATCTGTAAGTAAAGTACACAAACTCAGCTTAAATCTTTAAGAGGATTTTCCACAAACAAAAAAATCTCCAGTAAGTTTCCCTTAGAAATGTAATCTCATATTTAACTAGTTCTTGGGCATAATAGTGTGGTTGTGCTTTTACTTTTGTTTACAGCTTGACAGGTGAAGAAACAGTTGATTTGAAGCTAAGTTTAAAGCTTTGAATCAATTTAGTATTTTAAATTACAGAACACATCATGCACATGAAAAACTAAATAAAAGATATGTGTAAAAATAAGAGAAGCAAAAGTATACTGAACTGGACAAGTCATCAGTTTTCAGAAGGTTTCTACTGCTCCCACTTTTACTTTTACTGGGTCTGCCTATGAAAGAAGGTCTGGCTTCATTTGGACTCCAACCAGGTAACGTAATCGATGTGGCTTTTGATCGACCAGGGACATTTTCCAAAATATCTTGGCAGCCCATGAGCCTAACTTCCAGGGTACCTAGAAGAAGATGGACAATGATCTATAAAAGATTTCTGCTCTTAAGTAAACCAAGTGAACAACTAATGATTGATTGATGGCAATAGCTCACATTCTGACCCCCACAAGGTATAACAGAAATACCAGATGAAATCAAAAGACAGATCCAAGACAGACATAGATATATTGAAAATAAAAGCATTAAAAGTCAAGTATGTGGGACTCAACCTTCTAGAAAGAGCAACAGTTCTCCAAGATAACACAAAGTAAGTTTTTGTTCTGTCTCTCAGAAGAATCTTTGTTTTCTTCACTTGGGAACCTAACTGACTTGGGTTCATGTTGTAAGCAATATAATTTTTTAGGATTGATAAATTTCAAGTTTCTTATTAAAACAATGAATCTTGCAGATGGAACAATAACAATTTTAATGAGTTTTACAAAGCTAATTGATACTGGATAAAATTAACAAACTATTAACACTACAGATTTGTTTACGATACACTCAGAAATCACATCTGACAGCTGCATGCTAAAGTTAATTTGAGTTAGTACACCACTTAAAATCACTGAATTGTTCCAACTTGACTGAATTTGGATTTAAAAAGCTGAGACAAGAAGCTACACTTCAAGAAGCTATTCTTCCAAATCTTCTACATCTTTAACCAAATGAGGTATAAAGGCTGCTGTTCAAATTGAAAAGAGTTTCCTCCAGCCAGACAAAAACATCTGAATACCACAGATGGTTACAAGAACGGTAGGCTGACTTCCTCCTGTATGAGATAACATCTGTAAAACTGTGACACCACCAACAAAATCAGAAGTGGTGAAATTAGCCAGTTCATAATCAGTGTCAGCTAGAAATGCAGCTCTGAAATGCAGTCTTCTTTTGATAGCAAACTTAACCATGAAACTTAAAAGTACTCTTTTGCAACAGAAACTTAAGTCAGACCTAAAAATGATCTGGCAACATCATAGCCCACAGAACAGACACCAAGAAACCAGTCTAAGAAGAAGTCCCAACCTGTAGGAAACTAACAGCCGTAAGTGACAGCTAAGCATTAGGCTATGGAGACAAAGAGATGCTATTGGCTTCCGAAACACGTTAAAAGGTAAAAGAATACTTCATTCCCAAACTCTGTTTAGAAAAAAAAAAGATATTAATAAGCAGAAAAGCTATAATCTTGTAAGGAATGGATGCAAATCAGAAAGTTATATTGATGCACTTTAAGAAGTATGACAGTAGCACTGCTCTATTTTTCACAAAGCATTAGAGGCAAAACACAGAGACACCGTTCATTTAAATCCAGCTCAATACAAAAGCTCTTTGTGAAGGCAATATGAAAGTGAAACTATTAAGAACTTCACAAGCATCTAGCTCTGTTCTGACAATTTCTATTAAAAACTTCTCATATGTATGAGTAAATCGCATTTAAAAGAAATTGTCACTATAATGTATCTGACCCTTGATTATGTATTACAGGAAAAGTTAAAAAAAAGAAAGCTGTTTTACACCCAAGGCATGGCACTTCCTGCCCACGGTCACTGCTCATTTCAGATTTCATTTGATAAACAAAGTTCCCCTTACCACACAACTTTACAAGGACTCTCAGCTGAGGTCCTGATGAACCACAATGCAAGATAAGCAGACTTGCTCCATTTTAATATAATTTTTGGAGCTTAGCAGAAGAGTTCCTCTTTTTCTTTTAAAATATAACCCTGCAGCACTTCAAAACTAAATTCCGGTTTCAGTTACACATGTATAATCTGAATAACATTTGAATTACAGGTGATTTTTTTGTAATAAACTTACTCTGTTAATAGTAGGCTTAATAGTTACATATAAAATGAGTTAGGAAACAAAACATGAAATCAAACCTATCTGTTCTAGTAATTCTTATGTGACCACTCACTAAATTAATTTAAAACACCAACGTACCCCCAAGCAGTCAAAAGCATGTTTTTCTTTGAGAACACTGTGAGGCAAAATGTTCCAGACCTTTGTTAAGTACAGTTAATCTCTTGAAAGTTTACTTCCAATAAAGGACAATTCCAGGTGAGCCCGAACTATGAGAAGTTCTTAAGTCATACTTATATATAAATGTACTGGTTCCTCACAGTAGGCTAAGTATCTTGTAAAAAAAATCACCCCCTTGTTTATTTGCAAGGAAAACAACTGACACTAACCAACAAGAGTCTTCAATGGTTTCATGCATGTTTGTTAGGATCTCCTTCTCTGGATTACAAATATAATGCATGTTTTGGTAGTATAAATCTCGCCTTCCAGAAATCCAGTGAGGTCCAGTGGGTAAAACAGGAACTGGGAGAAAAGCTGGGTGCCTATCTCCAGCTCTGTCACCTATTTGTTGTATGATCAGGGCAAATCACTTAACCCTTCTGCAATTTAGTTTCCTCATCTGTGAAATGGGGATAAGGATACTTATCCACCTTGATGATAAGTGCTTGATAATCTTGAGATGAAAGGCATTAGGTAAATGCTTGCAATATCATTCCATAGGGAGCTATGTAAGGCCAGAACTTCACTTTTACAACAGGATTATAAAAAGGTCAACAAATAAATCAAAGAAACTTATCTGCATTTTTTTGCAGTGCATAGACACTTGGAAACTCTAAATGCCTTTGTCTAGGAAAAGAACAACAATTAAATATGTCCAGAAAGAAATACAGTCGGCATTAAGGACTTGTTTTAACCATTAATTAAGAAGAAAAAAAGAAAAAAGCTCCTTAAATCGTACCTGTTAAAGCTGCTGGTTTGGACAGTGTACTATACTGGTTTTGAGTAGATATTACACTCTGACGAGGACTTAATGTGGGTGAAGAGACTAATGAAAGCTCCTCTATAATAATACTGCTTTTGGGATGGTTTTTAGGAAGTTCATTCAATCTCTGTTCCAGTGAATATTTCAAGAGGTCCAGCTTCTGGCTTGATTCATTAAATCTTGCTTGTGCCTTTTTAAAATAAAAAGAAATTTCAAATAGTTCATTTTTTTTTCATTAAAGAACCTTTAAACAAAGTATCAGAAATTGTAATGACATAAATTACTTCTGAAAGTGCCTTTCTGTCGGTAACTTTCCCAGATCCAAGTAATTTCATCACATTTTTTGCACCTTCTGCTACAGCATACTCTATCCTAAAATGATGCCTTAATTCTTCCATTCGGAGTTCAAGAGGGCTTATCACAGGCTTTGCTGCAAAGAGATAGAAACAAACAACCTTCATTGAACACAATGCCCAGGCTGGATTTCTTTAATATCAACCCCTCCCCCATATAAACAGAGGGGAGAAGAAGGAAAAAAAAAACAAGAGATGCATATTTGGTAGTCCAAAGAGAAGCATGAAGTATGTCATAAAAGCAACAGTGCAATTTTAAGCATCTGCATTGGAATGAAGAAATAACTGATCAGGGCCTCAATTCAATAAACAGGTCCTGCTCCCTGAAGAGTGGATGAGAGACAAAGAATATATCTTCCAGGGATTTAAGGGACAAAACCCAAATATCCCAAATATTCAACTGGCAAAGGGGCTTTGAGACTTCTACACTTCTGAACTACACTCTGAGGATTTATCTTTTAAACTACTCTGTAGCCAAGTAGATCCCTGATCAGTTTGATAATCCCCCTGCTTCCCCTGAAATCCCACGGAATCTGGCTTCTGCCAGCACAGGGAATGGGAGAGATCCCATATACTGCCTTTGCCAAATGGTCTGGGTTAACCATTCAAATGTCCACATCTTAGAGTGCTCAGATACCTTAAACAGAAAATTTCCTGGATATGTTCCTTTCTGCTTAAAGCTCTAAGAGTAGCAGGACCACAAAAAGGCATTTGAAAGCCCTTTCTAGCTTGAACATCTTCTTTTTCTTTTAAACAAATGATATAAATAATTCATATGCTAAAATGGGGTGTTAAAAAAATGGTGTGTGAAAACCAAACACCTCACATACCACAAAACAAAACACACACACACACAAACATTTTTCATTATCGAGGATATATCCAGGCCCTGACTACAAGCATTGTCATACAACTTCAACACTCAGAAATGCATATGAATAAAGTTCAAGACTTACAGATATACCCATATGCCCACAAATTTCTAGTACAATCATGCTATTAGAGCTCAGGGGTAATTTTTTTTATTACTTAAAGATTTTCAGGAAAACGCAAGTTTAAAAATACTTCTGAAATGCAGCGTAAGTATTTCAAGTCAGGTCATTTTAAAACCAATTTTTTTCTTGCTTTAAAAATAGTTGTTTACCCCACAATCTAGCCTAAATTTCTATAAAGACAGGAAAAATTCTCCTCCATCTGTGCTCCCACTAGGAATAATAAGGTCAATCTATTTAAGTATGACAGGCAGGCTTTGTACTGGCATCAGATTTTTTTTTAGGGTCGTAATATAAAGATTATATGCTTTAAAGAAAAGAATTAATTATTAAGAGAAAAGAAGCATGCATGAAGGAAAAAGGGAGACCACAAAGCAAAAATGGACTGCATAAGGTATAAAAAGGATGATAAAGAGAAATTGTATCTCTCTTCATTAAGCTGAAGGTATTTTCCTTTAAGTCAGATGTATTTGGCATGCCAACATACATGAAATTTTGCCTAGTCTCTGCTTATTTTTGGTTCATGCAAGCTTTATCAAACATTCCTACTAGAAATTTATGGTAACTCTGTGTGCATATGGCTATATATCTAAATGGCATTCTGACATTAATGAGTCATAATTCCTTTCTACACCATCACCATTATCAAAAGCCAATTCATTGGTCTGGACTGCCTGAAGAATCTGCATCCTTATAACTTCTATTTTTGTCTTGCTGTCCTGAAGCATCTGCTGGGCTGTGGCAAGAAGTTTTCGATCCTATTAAAACAAACAGACAAGTTTAAATCATAAACTTCTTCATGGAACAATACACATTGAAAGTTTCAAAACACACATACTTAGGAACAAGAACTAAATCTAAGCATTTCATTTGGTATAGCATTAGGTAAACTAACCACATTAGGATATTAGTGGAAATTAAATTAGGACAGAGGCATTGGTTGATTAAAGACTGTAAGCCACCACTCCCACAGATGTATTTCAAGCTGAGTAAAGGAGGCATGATCTAGAAACATTGTATGTGTAGATTAATGTTTTGTAAGCTGATGCTAAAGAAAGTGCAAAATAACTCCAAAACTATGTAGAATGTCTCCAAGTTACTTTGAATATGGTAAGAACTCTTATAATAGACAAATTTGCTAGACTAAGCCCATATAAAAGTGATTGTACCAGTTAATCTGAGCTGATTTTCAAAACTGACATTAGAAATGGGAAGTTGCTTACATAGCACATGATGTCTGCAGTACGTTTTCCTGAACAAACCAAAGCTGAACATTTATTGCATTAATAAATACATAACATATGAGGGCTACTTCATTAGCTATTTCATCAGCAACCTAAGTACAGTACAGTACTTTTTAATCTAAATAAACTAAGATAACCAAATTTGTTTTCAAAAGAAGTATCACAAGAAGCCATTTAGAAGAGAACATTCCGTAAGATGAACTTTCATAAACTTCTATGGCTACTACGTGGTTCTCTCTCTCCATGCTCTGGGAATTACCAGATAGCTTAGAGGGGATCTGACTTGCAGTAAGAACAACAAAAAAAAGGTATAAGAAAATTCAAGGTAATGTATTTGTCCTGTCTGTGCAGTACCAATCAATCACAGTAATTAACAAAAGTCAGTGCAGACGTGTACCACCCCTGTCATAGCCCAAAGGGTATTTTGGTTAACTCATTTTGTAGTCATTCTACAAACTCATTAATAAGCTACTTTCCCATGAACATGGTTTATACTTTTATTTTTAATTTTATAATGAAGTTATTAATTATTTAATAAGTTAAAGAAATTAAATTCTTCCCCTTGCCACAACCAAGACAAAGAACTGCAGTGAAGTTCAGACCCCAGAGCTGGAAATACTTGCACCATGAAGCACAGTGTGAGAAACATCTGTATGCTGAGAAATTTAACTTCATGGAGCTCCTCTATGACCTTGCACCTAAAGTATTACTCACTCAGATATTTTAATGCTGCCCTATGTTCTTCAGGTTACATACACCAAGATCTACACATAAAAAGACTTTGGTTGCATGGAAAGAAATTGTGCCCCCTCTGCATACCACAGTCTCACAACTCCTGATTTGAGTTTTAGTATTAATCAACATTTCAGGGAGATACCACTAGTTTTCATGTTTTAAGATTCCATGTTAGCCATCCAATTAATAATCACAATGACTTTCCTAAATCAATACCTTCTCAAATACAGATCTGAAACTTTGAAATAACCTCTGACTTGAGCAGAGCATTGGATTTATTACAAGATTACAAGCCACTCTAGAATCCTGTATTAAACCTTATCCACTCATCATTCTGATGTATAAATATGCTGCAAGTGTTTTTTGTCTGTATCTTCACTTTTATCTTATTTTTGATCTTGCTGCTCTTGATTATTCCTCATAGCCTCTTACTGCAATGGATTTGCTTGCCCAGGAGCAACATCAGCCCTTCAATGTGCAGAACAGAGTCAATCCAGCATTACAGAGATAGCCTTATGTTTTAAAGGGACAGAAGATCCCATCTTCAGAATCAAAATGTATGTGTAATACTCAGAAGCTCTTAGTGTTGAAAGCTGAATACAAAGTATTTCAATGCATCTTCTGAGTACAGAAGAACTGACAGTGCCTGTAAAACTGATCTGCAAAGCTGTCATGGGATCTCAGAGCCTATACACATCCAAGCAAAGATGATTGTTATCTCAGAAATGTTTAAGTTCAAATAGGTTGAGCTGAATGTTACTGCAGCAAGTAAAGTACAAAAGGAAAAGCTTCCCATGAGATGATGGGTTTATTAAGACACTGCTTTTTCATTTTTAGAAAAATTAAAACCTCCCTCCATTAAATTTAGGTCTGACAATAATACAACAGATTTGAAATTAGATCATATAGTACACTTGAAGAAAGGTCACAAATGAGTTTAGTATGTTTAAAAGATAGTCCTGTGACTACTTTTTAAAGAATTACTGGATTACTGGGGTTGGATTCAAACTGGGAATTTTCTGGCCCTTTCGCCCACCCCATCCAGACACTGGATTTTTTTAAGCTCTGCTTTTTAAAACATAATCAGCATGTTCAAGCCTACGGTTCAAATCTGCCAAAGTAACTCACTACTGAGTATAGAAAAAAAGAGAGAATGAATACACACCATTTCCATCCTGTTTGTTGCAGTGGCTGGCAGTGCTTTTGTGCTTTCCAGCTTGCTCTCTTCAGCCCAGTTACTATATACCCCCAATCTAGTAGGCTCATTTAAGCATTTACCAATCATAAATATAAGATTCAATCATAAATTTTAATTACACGCCTCAATCTAAAGCAAACCAGAATTTATCCTTTCTACCTAGTCTGATCAAAGCCTGCTAACAATGTCTAATATTACAGCCTGAGTGTTTAGTTAAGTTTTTCAGCCTGTTATAAGGTTACTTACCAAGGCTTTATTAGAAACCTAATTCATGTATGTCTTTTGATCCATTTGGGTCAGCTGATTATTAGTTTTAAGTGTACCTGATGTTAAGTACATGGCCCCAGAGGATGTAGACTCCAAGAGTTTCCAGGAGCTGAGGGACTGTGGTGGATGGACAGCATTCCCAGGACCTTAGTCATAACGTGCACTCCAGATATTTCTTCCATTTGCCCCAAGCTAGTACGTTACAGGTCACTTTCAGATAAGGCTGCCTGGGACAGAAGGAACTTGATGGCACCTCCAGTCCATCGGGTCTAAGCTCATGTGCTGGGAGACAGCAGTGCTCACTGCCATGTTTTCAGGGTATAAGAGAATCACACAGTAGGCACATACAAAGTGATCTGCCTCTCTACCTACTCCTAGCACAAATTCACCCAAAAACATGAAGTTTCTTTCCAACACGTTCTGGTTGAAATCAGTTCTATAGGGCAGCAACATAGTTCACAGGTGCCTACTCTTCAAGCCAAACACTTCTTTCTAGTAAGTTCACTGACCTAGCTAGGTGTTGGCTCAGCTAAGAGGTCAAAATATTTCAATTTTACTTACTACTGTCTGGACACAAAAATATCTAACCAAGCTACTACATACTATTTGTTAGATCTACTCTTGTGTTTCATCTTAATTTGGCAGTTAATCTCCTTAATGATTTAGTAAAAGTAAATGAAAAGAACAGCTAATGAACAATGAATGAAAGGTGAGGGGGCAGATAAGTAGAGGACATTCCCCTTCCTTTTTTCTTTTACACTCACAAAATATGTTGTGGGGGTTTTTTTTGTTAGTTTCTGGATTTGATTTTGTTGACTTTTTTTGGTTTTGTTTTGTTCTCTTTCATTTCAAAGGTTTGGATTGTCTTTCACTTGAGTTAAAGGATTCTTAGAGTACAATGAATTTTATTACATAGTAAGGAATATGTAATAAGTCGAACCCATTTAGAGGTTAGCAAACACTTTCCCTTCACCTCCTTGGAAAAATTCTGGTGCTATCAAGAGAGAGTGAGCACAAGTACTTAAAATTCAGATATAGGAATAAATGTGGCTTTATTTTTAATTTCACTTTAAGCTATGAGAAGCTACCTCTAGACTACCACACTTACATTAAAAAAATTATTTCAGTGTGCAAAAATTATTTTATGTTCATGTGTACCAGTGCAGATTATGACAACTCTACCAGAATGCTACAGACATTTGATTGAAGCATGTATTTGGCACAGACCTTTTCACTGCTAACTACAACTAGATGACCAGTTCAGAAGCATACTCGGCAATACCACCTTTTTTGTGATTATCATGCACATTACAATGTTAACTAACGGATCTCTTTTTTTGAGTGGAGTTAGGAAAAGCATCAGACACCAGTCAGTGTCCTACCAAGCTTTGCTGCTAAGTGAATCACACATGGTCAAAGATTACTAGGTCAACTAAATTTAGTAAGCCGGATTTATTATTTAGGTTGAACTGCAAGTGCACAAACTGGTAAAACAATCACTTCAGTGGGTGTCAAACTACAATAAAAAATGATACAGTAATTTGTAGCAGATTTGATGTAATGATTTAACAAAAAAATACCCCAAACTAAAAATATTGAAGTTGCACACTGTTTATACAATGTACAGTCACACTACAACAATAAGAAAATCCACAGTCATTTAATGATCTTTAAGCATTCCAAAGCCTTACCTTCGAAGAGCCATTTGAGTACATCTGTATCATATTTTCTGCTCCCTGTTTTACCTTCAGTTCTATATCCAATTGCTTCTTTAAGGCCATCAATCTGTTGTTTGTAGAAAACCGAGGATCGCTATTTGGAGTATCAGGAGTGCTAGGACAATCTGTGAATTAAAGGAAAGATATAAGCGTGCAGAAAAAAAAGGGTAAGAAAAAACGAAACCACCTCCCAAAAACCCACGTTACACTCTATGAAGTTACAAATTAAACAGAACTGGAACATCATACTTGAGAATTAAAGGGACCCTCCTGTCCAGAGCTCCTTTGCAACAGCGCTGCAAATGCGCCTTAGCGTGAAAAGCCTCCCGAAAGCCCCGGGACTCCCACACACGTCCTAATTCCCAGGAATCACTTCCGGGACTGCTCCAACAGGCAGGTTTGCAGCTAAGGCTATTTTTATTTCAAAGGAGATTTATTTCTTCTGGAATGTCTTGAGTCAATTAAAATATGCAGTTTTCCATTAAGCTTTCTTACACTCCCGATTTTAAATCTAAGTGCTCTAAAACCAAACTTGGATAACAGTAATTATCAACAATGAGCACTGTCTGAATACAGCTCTTGAGCAGATCCTCATCGATTCTAGTGTGAATACTGCAGACACTGTTTATGTCAAAATTAAGAACAGATAAAATAAGTCTTTTCTTAGTTGCAGAGCTCAATGGTTTTTGCTCTGGAATCATAGCAGAATTCTGGGATAACTGGATATATAGGCAGACAGGTTACTGAACAATTGATTGATCTGTGGGAAGGATAAAGCTTTTTCATTTGACAATATTACTGTGTTTGGATCACCATCTAGTTGGATTAATTTAATGGAATGCAACTTATTTTATCAATTAAATCACAAAGTCAAACTCGTTACATTTTCTATTTTTTATATATATATATATATATAACTATTATATAACTTCATATTTCAGCTTCTACAACAAGAACTCTTAGCAAACTGAAAGTAAGTGGTCACTCCACTATTTCCAACACAAATGTCCTTAGAGCTAACTATCTGCCCTAACAGTCCCAATGGCTTCTCTTCCAACCTTTTGGTAAAAGGCGATAAATTATTTCCACTGTAACAAATGTTTCAAAATTTTTATTTCTTCTGCCCTAACAACTGAGAGAATATCTTCTACATGGACAAATAATATTGGTCTCCTGGAAGATAATATTTACCCAATATGAACAGCACAATCTTTTTTCCAATTGTAATATTTTTCCTTGAATTAAAACTAGGATGAAGAATAATCAAGAAGAATCAAGTTCCTGAAATCCTCAATTATCAGAAAACACAGGTAGTGCACTAGTAACTTACAAATTTTTATTTATGAGGTGTCATGGGGAGATGTCTTATCTGCCATTTCATATTTCTTCTGTAAAAGCTTCTGATAACTTCTTTTGGAGATTTAATACATTTTGCTTCCAAGTTTGCTGGGTAATTTCCTCCTAAATTGCAATCTTTGCCAAGGCTACATACAGATTACATGTAAGGAGAAGTTTTAACTTCCTCTGCTGCTTATTCACTCTTCACTTCAAGTCTCTCACTGCATCCTCACTACTTAAAGGCAGGACAGAAAATACCAGATGTTAAAAAAAAAATCTACGTAACCCCTCAGCTGTTTTGTTATTGATCCTCTCCTCAACGTTTTGACTTGGCTTCTCTGTGGAACTGCACTTGAACAGCTTTACCTTAAATCTGTTATTAGTAAAACAAAAATTAACAACATGCTTTCCTATCACTTATGTCTTCACTTTCAACTAATCCTCACCTAATAATCTATTCAAAATGAGAACAAACATGAACCTAAAAGTCACAGTGTCAAGTCTCCTTGTAAAGTAGATTCATTGTATAAATGAATATTTACCAACTTTAGATTTATGATGCAAGACTCTACCATTTAAAGATCCCAGACCTCTGATGATCCCTGTGAAGACTGTGGGGCTCCTGAAGTCTGTTTTCATAGCTTTTAAAGATGCACACAGGCCGTCTTTCTTTACATTAAAACAACACTCAAGTTGCAAGTTAAGGACTAATTAGAGATACCACAGTTCAGGCAGCTCAGGTAGCTGTTATTATCTCCCTTTGCATGTCTCCACTGTGAAGGTGTAACCACTTCACTTACCTGGGTCATCTCAAGAGTTGGTCTGTACTTGTGGGAGTAACCTACCCTCTACTACTTAGTTAAAATTGTTGTACTGTATGCTTTGTTAGCAACTAATAGCAAAGAAAACTTTTCTGCAATATGGACTAATTGCTAGGAAGAAGTAATTTTTTGCCTTCAAGCATAATAGCTGCTCACTAAACTCCCAAATATGGAAAAGCATGTTTCTTAATATATTATTATTTTTAACGAAAGAAAAAAGTTTAACAACAGCTTTTCAAATAGGCTTTACAAGGGACTCCTTCTACCATCCCCCAACTACACTCCCCATTACAACTCAGCTCGAGGCAGCTTCTTATAGAATTCAGATTAATTTTTAAATCAGCCAGACAAACCGGTTCTATTATGGAAAGCATTGACAATCTTAGCAGCAACACTACAAGCTCCTTCTGTATTAGCTGTTTCCCTTTCTCTTTGTTCTCTAAGGTTGTAACTTTGTATGCCTATAGTTATCTCAGATCCATTTGTGTAAAGCACCATACAGAGGGGCTCAAATCTCCTCTGAAGGCATTTATTCATCTTCATAGTACAAACAGGTAATAAATTCATCCAGATAATTGCAATCAATGGGATTTATGTATATGCCTTAAGTTAAACAAGAGTTAAGTATTCATACCAAATTGATATTTCACTCAAAGCAGGGACTGGGGAACAGAAGAGATTCTCCAGTTTGCCCTGTTTGTTGGTCAATAAGGACAGTACAAGACTTGTCATTCTGGATAAATTCAAGTACAGCTCTGCATTAGGACAGCGAGAGCTTTGCTGGGGTACATGTTTGGGTGCCTAAGTCCAAATATTCTTCACAGTGAATATCAAGTGAAGTAACAGATGCATTTCAAGTTAACTTAAGTAAATAGGCATGTTATTATGCTGAACAACTATGAATGTTCTTGCTTAACATTATGAGTTTTGTGCAGCTTGTTAGCACACATGCAGGCTGCTGGAAGAGCTGCCATGCTGCTTCTCCAGCACCTGCAACATCCTGTTTTCATAAAAATATACTCATCAGTCTTAAAATAAGTTAATAGGGATGGTTTAATGGATTTTTTTAAATATTCGAGGACAATTATCCGAGGACAATAGCAGTTTTCAGTCTGAAATGCATATCTTAACTGTTATCTTCACTCTTCTGCAAACCTTTTCAGTTTGAGTTTGTACAGTGCTCACCAGCAAAAACTTCTTGCTTCTAAATTGTCTCTTACCATCACTGCCATCTAAGTAACATTTATTAAGAGTAGTTACAGAACTCTACTCTTCTGAGACTGCTGCTGATTCCTGTGGGATCTCCTCCCCAGATGCTACATATGCTATTTCTTCAGTAAGCTCAGTGTGAAATCTAGGATCCCACAACTTTCTGAATTTGGGTTCCCAGATGGTACTGCAGCATGCTGCTGAAGTACTCAATTAGCAGCAAGTACCCTTTGGTAAACAGTTAATTTTAATCTTATTTGAGGATATTTAATTGCAGTTAGCCTCATCAATGTCATAGCAAACAGAAATACCAGCAATGCCTATTTAGGCATTGCTGAAGGGAGGAAGAAGGATGCATGATCAGGCTTTTCTCAGGGAGTCAGATGGTTGGATCAGCACTTGAACTAAGCCATCAGTAGGTCCAAGGCAGTAGTGGACATTCTGCACCCAGAAAACATCTAGCACTGACCTTCTGGAAATTTTTGAAATTCATTTGAATTTTCATTAGGTAACAGCTAATTTTAGCTACTAAAAAAGTGACAGGAGATTGTTTCAAATTGCATCAACAGTGTTATTCTACATTAAGGTTCCCAAAAGATCACATGAAATTCCTGTGGATATGAACCTTGTAAGTGGAGTCTGCTGTCCAAAAAGTCACTTAAGCCAGTATGTTTGCTGCCTCTACCAGTTTACAGTAACTGGTGTTATATGGACACTTTGGTGTCTGACAGATGAACCTAGTCATTTGCAAGCACAAAGAAATCCAACAAACAGTCAGCTAAGCATATTCTTAAACACAATAATTTCTTTTCTTTGCAACACCTACAGCCAAAGTTGATGTAAATGGTAAACTACATGGTAGTTCAGAGAATGGAAGAAAAGACATGAACTTGTCTTTGAGTACATTTTCCTCCTGTTTTATCCAGTTTCATCAATTCCCTCAAAGGTTTTTCTATCATCACACTTCTCTATCCATCTGAACTTCAGCTCTATGAAACAGACTGATTTTCCAATTTATAGATTTTCTATGCATTACCTGTATGCCTAATTAAATAAGTGACTTGCTGTAGGTAAACTTTCAGTCTTACACCTCAGTGAGTCATATTAGAAACCACAATCTGTATTGCTACTTTTTACACACACAAAAAGGTATCAGTTTAATCTGTGCTACTATGTAGAAGTATGTTTTCAAGATACAAAATTTTTCATCTCTGAAACAATCATCTCCATGTATACACATTACATCTCTAGGACTTTCAGCACTAATGGTCACTAGGCTTGTCCTGCTCATTTTATGTTGCTGGACTCCTCTTTTAAGTGCTGACTTACAAATTTTAAAATTCAGCATCCTTGTATGACTAAAACACTATGCAACCAGGGCAGACTTGGGTACAAAGTCCCAATTCTAAAACAAACTTAGATTCATGAGCAACCCCTACAAGGTAAAGTACACCTATTGCATGCTAAAAGTTGTTTCTGAACCACATACCCACTGTTAAATCTAGCCTCACATTCAGTGTTATAGCTTTTTGATAAACTGTACTTTTTGGTTAGAGTTTACTACCAATTCTTCAAATAATTGTTAGCTTTCAGCTCTAGGCAAACTACCATAAAAACATCTAAACTTGCTTGAAATAAAGTGTTATTAAAACACATTTTTCTACAGTAGATTTGTTAGTGCTACATTTAATGGTTTTAACACATATTGATTACACTGTGCTGTTTACAAAGCAGTTACACTAAAAATTAGTGGCTTGTTAAAAAGTAATGGAAGTTACTGCTTGATGCCATAAGCAACAATAAGTCATAAAGCTTATGTGGCACTTCTCAGCTCTAAATTGGGAGCACTTTACAAATACATGTTCACACCCACTTTTCAGACACAGGAACACAGGAAGATTAAATGACTGTTCTAAGTAACCAAAATTATCTTTCAATCAGTCAACAGAACAGTCAAAAAATCTTCAGAGTTCATGCCTGGTAAGTCACAGGGACCACCTCAGTGGATCTCAATCCTGACTTTGCTACTTAGAACCTGCAAAAACATACACAATGTATTGTCTAAGGGAGGGGAAAACACCAGGTTCACCCCTGAAAAATAAAAAAGTACATGAAAAACATAGACCTTGACTCCCACAGCACCTGAAACCTCTTTACCTTATTCTCATCATTCATGATCTGCTAAGTCTGAACAATTCCCATATATTTCCTTCTCTTTTTTAAATACCTTGTTACTAACAGACCAGAAGAAGGTCAAACACAAGCTAAAGTGAAAAATAGTAGCAAGGAATAAAGATAACCTCTTGAAACAATGCACTTATTTGGGGAGCTCCCATATTCACCAGTAAATGGTTATTAAATTCACTGGCGATTCCACCAAAAGCAAGAATTCCCCAAGTGTGAAAGCTGTGACCTGTCCACAGAGGTGTCTTCTGTCAGATGGCAGTGCCTTTTAGGGTTATGTGTCTATGTACTTCCTCAATATTATGTGTGTGTATACACACACACACACACACACACAGTTCGCATGTTGTAACTTTTATATTATCAGCTTTATTTTGCAAAAACCAGGCTCACTAATACCTTAAGTCAAACCTAAGGCTTCAGTACTAAAAATCAAAAAATCAGCTGGATGACTTGCACCCATTAGTCTCAAGACAGATAGAACATTTACTGATAGTGCTTCCCCTCCATGAACTAATGCCCATATATGAGGAAGGAGACAAGCAGTTAAGTTACAAGGCAGAGTATAAAAAATTCAAGAATTTCCATTTTGGAGGGTGGGTGCTTGCAAATGTTAGATCTATGAAGAGAGATGAACAGAACTAAAGACTACTTTTTTTTTTCCTCAAGAAGATTATGCGAAATATTCTATTAAAATGGGTCATGTATAAGAACACCTGATGTGATACTTTACAGAGAATATAAAGATCTCAACAGAATTAACGTTTTTCTTGCATATTTCCATAATTAAGATTGTAAAACCTATCTACCAATAATACTTAGAATGGAAGGGAATTTAAAACCATAGTCCTAAGAAGTTTAGCATGCATCAAAAGCATGTAGAAGCACGTACATTTATCAACCTTGATCTTTTATCCTTTGAACCCTCTACCGCATTTCCTGAGACACGCACAATGACAATATTGCTTGTTAACTCATTACGATAAGGCTTTTAAAAATGCTACACTGGAAGGGAGCATCCCCACAAGAGCATTCTGTGCTTATCTACTTTTCAAGTTCTACTACTAGATGAATTTTTCAAATTTATATCAGCACAGATTTTTAATATTTGGTCTATACATAGTTTGTATACAATTCTCTTTCTGTTCCACTCTTCCTGTTCCTTTAAAAGCCACACTACTGTCAACACTGAAGCAGATTTTCAAACTTAGCTGATATGGAACAGAATGCTTTCTTCCTTCCAAACACCCAGTGGCTATCTAGAAGCATACATTATCGTATTCATTTCCATTTCATGCTGCAGCAACCACTTTGCCTCCCCAGTTTCCATCTGTGTCCCTGCTTTGTCTCTTGTATCTTGCACAAATCAAAAGCAAAAAGAGCAGCAAGTACTGCACAGGCCACTGTGGAGCTTTGAACACCTTTGCAGTATGTCACTGGGTCACACTGTATGAATTGCTGACATCACCTGCCAGTATTTTCCTAAATGCTCACTGTAATGCTCACCAACCTTTCATCACAATGATGATGCAGACTTTTATTCTGCTGCCCAGCCTTCTTTAGGCTTGACATTCACTCCACATGAAACTTCAATGGCTTGTGCACAGTCACTAACTTTTTGCCAAGTAGAGTCTGTGCAATGTGAAATCACCAGGCTGGCACTATCTCCCAGGTCATTCCACAAAGCTGAAAAAGGACTGTTTACTTTCACAACATTCCACCTTAAAATACCAACCCTGGTATTTTTAAAAAATACATTCAAAATTAGTTTGAATCACTGCCATGGCACAGAAAATACTAATTTAAATCATTAACTACAACCATTCTATGAAAACAATTTCAAATTGTCTTTAAAATGGTAGCTTTGCTGTGGAAAAGGCTGGAGACTTAAAAAATGGTAAGAAATGGCACTGTAAGAAATGTTTTAGATTTCAGTCAGATAACAGTGTAATGGGAAAACATTTTCTAAACTTAAGTTAAAGAAAACAAAAAACAACAAAACTTTCAAGTATAAATGTTGCAATTTTCCCCCCATTTAATGAAAAGGTGCATTAATGCTGATTCCTCCAGCGTAACTCAGACAAAGTCACTGGAAGAGCTCATAAAATTTACTTTTATACAATGAAAAGCTATTAGGAAACATTACAGTGACTGAGAAAATATTTTAATATACCAAGAACTGAAAGTGAAGAACTCACAGTCCATGAAATCAGTGTTACCTAGAAAACAATTTAAAACTCACAGGTACTGGATACTCATTTTTGAACCAAAACAAAGAGACATACAGAAGTAACAAGTTTGCCAGCTATGGATTTGCTCATTCACAGAGCAATTTTTTCAAGTGGAATGGGGCACAGCTTATCTCAGCTACAAAGAAAAACTGATTTCACAGAAACACATGGTACCTGTAACATCTTCTAGATCCATTACAACAATGTGCGCATTTAGCTCCTGCAGCTTATGGTGCAAGTCTTCTAACTTCTTATTCGATTTTTTCAAAATGTTGTCCACATATGCCAAGTTCTTTTTATCCGTTGTGACCTTCCTGAGGTTCTCTGCTCCCTCCTTGATTTTAAGTTCCTTCCTTATTTCCCGCTTGATTTGGTCCTTTACTTCATCCAGCTTCTGCTGTACCATTGTGTCTGAGAAGTCCAACTTCTGGCCAGTACTCACATTCTCAGAGGTTACAAGACCTTTGGCATCCCCCTAGGAAGAAAAACAGCAATATGAGCAGCAGGAAACACTGCCTCTGACAATGCACACTTCCAGTGACCGGGACTCAGGTCCCTGTATGTTAAGCACTCGCTCTCTAAGGCCATTTACTAACCACGGGTTACACTCCCAGTGACCTAAAGCAACAATATCACAAGATATTCATATGTTAACTGGAGTTACATTTTACAACAAATTTATTTTAAATTTAGTGACATCTTTACTACGCCTATTTTTAACATCAAGAGATTTAAATACTTTTGGATTTGTCATGGCTGCTTGCCTGGCAGTTATATGCCTCTGAGCTATGACTCATGTTCGTAACTTTCTAGATTTAATTAGTGTTTTAATAGACAAGGCGGATAGAGGAAAGACGAACTTCTAATAATTATCATCTATGATGCATTTATATACATTCATTAGAATAGGTTCCTTTTAAAGACTGCTTTAAAAAAAGATAAAAACCGTAGTGATGTCTGCAGTTGTTTAAAGAAATACTGGCATCTTTATAAGGATTTGTCAAGTTGTTACTGGAAATACATCTGCTACATCTTTTTATTTTTTTAATCCTTCAAGTAAAGCCTTTCAACTTAAAAAATAATAATGACTAAAAAAAACCCCTTACTTTCTTGTGTAGGCAAGCTAGGCTGAAATGAAAAGAAAAAGTACATTGCATTGATGAAACAGGACCTGGTGCAGTAAGAGCAGGTGATGAAAAGTCTTCAGACCCCCAGCACACATGAGGTCATGCTCATGCTTAGTATACATTCACATATCACTGAGAAGTAAGAGCACAAAGGGCATGTTATAGAACCTACATCAATGAAGTTCAAATACAATTAATCACATATGTGACAAGATTTCCTGTGTCTACACACAGACCCCGTCAATGAGCACATTAGGTCCTACCCAAAAAATCTCAGCTAGAGCTAAATGAGTGTAGATCAAAGAAGGGTTCTCCTGAACTTAGAAACGGATCCAGTCCTAATTCAGAATTTATTTAATAAATATTTGACCTGATTTGCAAGTAACTACCCAAAAGACCAAAATTCCAGCAAATTTTCTCAAACCCAATGATGAAATTGCCTTGTGAATAGCCTTCTGAAAATTGGATAGACAAAAAGGTATTTTAAGGAATAACTAAAATGCTGAAGGTTTTTGGCGTAAAATTAGTTGTCATCACTATTTGCCATTGGGAAAAACAACAATACAGCAGAGTAAACAGTAGCAGAAAACATTCTGGAGGGAGTTCAAGGAGCACAGCATCAGGCTAATAAACTGAAGAATGTCCAGAACACAAACTCACTAAAGATACTGCATAGTAACTTTGTTTTCAAAAGAATTTGGATCATGAAGGTTATGCCTGGGCCATACAAGTGAACGGATCATGCTGGTCCAACTATTTCAATCTATGCATATTCCAGCAATACTGCCTTCCACAGCAAGATCCAATCTACTAGTCCTCAACTATAATTTTACAAGTTTCCTGAACCTCTCATTAAAACATTTCTACCCATAGCTTTTACTTTTAATACAAAAAGTTAACAACCCAAAGATTCTTAATTATTAAAAATAGTCAGAAGTGCCATCTTGCCACAGAATTTGACTGTCAGTAAAAAAGACAACAAGCAAGCAAATTAGAAATGACAAACTGAGTAAGAAATGAAAGGGAAAAATAAAACATGCAAATTTACTTTGAGTGCACTTGTGAGTGCATTTCTGTCAGTGCAGATTAAAAGAAATAATTGTGCATATGTAGAGAGGCTATTAATAGTTGTACTGGGAAATACATGACATTGTTTCCATATATAGGCATATAAAAAAGAATTGAACTTCTAAAAAATAGAATAATCAATAGCAATGAGCTACTAGTACAAAGGTTCATATCCATATTGAAGGAAACTATCCAGCACATGTTGAGTGTTTCATTTTGAGAAAACTGAAACTGAAAATAAATTGGTACAGTAACTGCATGGCAAACTATATGTTTAAGCAGAAAGCATATGCGAATTAAGGTCTTTGATTTCACCATTTGTCTAACACACCAAAATTCAGGATGTCAAAAAAGAGCATCAAGATTAGTATACTACTATTCAGCCTTTAAAAAAAGAGATTTTTAAAAAGTTTGTAAATAAAAAGTGTGTATTTTTACAGCACAATTCTTCATGCCTGTTCTGCAAGCTTCCCAGAAATAAACTTATCATCCACCTCCGTAAAGAAGGATATTACACTTTTCAAAGTTTAGAGAAAGACAAATGAGAAATGTTAAAAAACCCAAATCAAATAACAAAACCACCAAAACCCACCCCAAACCCAAAAGAAAACCTTTATTCTGTGCTGTAATAGTACCTGAAGGATGCTAAAATTATGCCAAGTATGTACACTTCTCAAACAGAACAATTCAATTAAGATATAAATAATTCAGAAATATTATCCACTAGGGTTTACCAAAGATACTTCAGTTAATTGTTTATCCATTGAACAATAACGTATTTTGTTACAGGGGAGGTTTTTGTCCCTCTACAAGCCCTACATTCCATCTGTTAAAGTGATGTTACAGTCTTCCATAAACAGATTTTTGGAGCCCTTGTTCCAGATACAGAGTCTTCAGCAAGTCTTCAATGAAATTATATCTCCATGATCATTAGTAATTTGCCTTCCAAATTTGCAGTTATTGAGTTAAAGTTCTCCTCAGCCTGAGCAGTTGCAGCAGCATCTTTGTGCCTGGATTTAAAGGTTTCAGGATAGAGTTGTCTTCTTCACTCTGCTTCTGAGAGTTCAATAGTGTGGATGCTAACACTGCAAGCTGGTCCCACTGCCTGTACATTTAAACACTCTTCTTTAAATGCCCCCAAAAGCCACAGACGATACTCCTTCTGTCTCTCCTGTCACCCAGAGTTAATTATACTTTTGAGCAAGAAGTACTCTCTCACCTAGTTACCCAGATGTGTCACCTGACACAAAGGTTACTGTAAAATAAATTCTTCTTCCAAGGAGGCAACTGTGCACTCAGTGACCCTTGAAGGTCACTGCGAACGCAGAGCAAGAGTGTGTTCTGCAAGCGAAGCTGCTCTGGTCCTGCATTGACACGTTTTGCTCTTGGGATGCAGCAAAGGTTTGAGACAGATCCTCACACTGCAAAGATGAGCAGCCTCTAAAGTGTTACAGTTTAAGATGGAGCTAATGCCCACAGTGGCACAGAATGTCTAACAGCTGAATAAGAGAAACAAGGTAGGATTTTTTCTTTAAGAAAAGAACCTCCCAAAACGCCAAATTCAAAACCATACTTTTAAACGGAAGTGACTCAGAATACAGGATATCCCAGCTTTATTTGATGACGACCTATTAAAAGTCTCTTCTTAGAGCTGAATATTCTTTCAAAAAACTATTTTCTCCATTGGGATAAAGTCCCTCCCAGGTTAAGTCTCGTATCCTTTGGGCTGTATGTGTTCTGTCCCTCAACCTGAAAATTAAGTCTGTTAAAAGAAACAACAGAGGCAGGGCCCAAGTCCTTTCCTTTGCACTGCTCAAGTAGGCAAAATGCAATGACACAGGAAATCATTGACATTCTCTAGGCCAATAAGCCATCAATGAATGAATTTTACCTAACTCTTACCTTTACTCTCCCTCTCCGAATCACTTAACATAAAATACCTTAAGAGTGGAAATGCTCTGAAATAGACAAGGAATAAAGCACTTCTGCTGGCAAAACAGAGAACAGGCCTCACAGCTTTAAAATCCAAGGCAAAAGAACAGGCAGCCCAGTAACTGATTCTCGGTTTCTTTTTAAATTCTGGTCTTGTTTTGACTGCTGGCTAAAAGAGAGGGCCCAATCTCTGCTGGGTGGTGCCAGCAGTGGACAGTTTGGCACACATCCCTCCCCCTCGTGCCGCAGCAGCCCGCTGGGCCCTGGTTCTCGGCGCGCGCAGCAGCGAAGGGCAGCGCCAGCCACCACCGTGGGCAGCAGCGACAGCAGGGAGAGGCAGCGGTGCCTCTTCCACCTCTTTGCAATGGCAAAACACCTCCTCCTGAGCCACGCTGCAGGTTCCTGCAACACTTCAGTGTGCCGTGAAACTGAAGATATGCTTACTACAATTAACTGTCAAGGACCACAAATTAAGATACTACTGCTTAATAAAAAAGAAAAAAAAAGGGAAGAAAGGAAAAAGGAGTCCACACACACAGCTTTCCCACTGCAATACACTCAAATGCACTTTGATTGCCGGCTCAAACACAATCTATTTACATAGATTAATTCAAGATGCCAGAATTCCTGTATTCCTGGGAAAGGTTTTAAGTATAGTTGCTGAAAATAGTAAGTAGTGGTCTGAGCATGTCTTTTAATAAGGCAGCTTATTCTGGCTGATGTGATGAAAGAAAGTAGTAATACTGTTTATAAAAACCCATGGGGGGCTTGCATTTTTGCTTCAGATCAATTCTGAACCAAGTAATTGGTGAAGCAGGTGCCTTGACGTACTGCATTTACCACCAAAATCCCATTTAAGAATAAAACACTTGAACTACATGCCAGTGGCAATGGTACTGCTGAACAGATGAGAGTACCATGAAGCTGAACATATCTATCAGAGAATCTGTTTAAGGTGTGTAAACTGGATGGCTTTAAGTTCTAAATCTCAAACTGCCACCTCTTAGAAGATAACACTAAAATTCTGGGCATTAATAACTCCCAAAGACTAGCTCCTAAGAGCACAGTACAACTTCACTGTGCTGTATCATATATTCAATGTTAAGAATATTGATTAGAGCAAGAATTTAGATTGCTGGCTTCTGTTAGGTGTTGTTATAGAAAGGTAAGTGAAGCCTTAAACTACAGAATGCTTAACAGATGATGAGTGCTCATGCACAATAATATTTACATTTCACACTGCTGTGCTACTAATGCACACTTAACCTGCCTTTAGAAAAAATCCCAAATCAGACCATATGAAAACTTGTAGTAAAATTGCTTACATTTTTTCCTAAAAGTATCAGCATTTCTTTTTACATGCTCTTGATTTTTAGCTATCATTTAAACAGACAGAAAATAAGTAAACTTGTTTGAAAAATACAGTAAAAAATGCTTGGCTATTTAATATAATCTGTTTCAAATACAAAAACATTATTTTCATCCTATGTATTATTAAAAAATTACCATAACCCAGAAAGACTAATGTTTATTAATTTGTAATTTAATTTTGAAGAGCTAGAAGTACAGATTTGCAACTACTAGGTATCTTAGTATAATTTTCTGAATAATTTTTTAGGAAAAAAAGAAAGGAAAAGAAAAAAAAAGTTGCTTTTCTGAGCTAACTGCCAAGGTCCCTGAAGTTCCCTACAGTAATTCCTGAAACGACAGTAGTCTTTGATTTTAAGAACAATGTTAATCAATTGCAAACTTCCCTTCCCCCGAAGTCATTCATAAAACCAGATGTGACAGCTTGTCTGGATTACTGGAACTACATGGACTATTTCCTCCTGCTCAGAAGCAAATGTGATTGTGGTCAAGATCTCAGCACTCACCCAATGTCAAGAACTAGAAAAAAAAAACCTTGGAGGCTTAATAGGTTTTGGCATTAGTTTGCTGTGCTAACATGTCACAAATCAGGATTTAAATTTAATCTAAGTCACAGCCTTCTGCTTTGTAACAAGAGGCTGTTTCAGGCAGAAATATCCATAGTGCACTACATTATATGTGGATGAACTCAAGTAGGACACTGATTAAATGGGGTTCAATTCCTGTGCACAAACAGCAAGTGCCCAACTGCATCTGTAAGAGATGAAATAGATTTTTAAAAAAGGAAAGAAGCATTCCTTAAAACAGGGAGATCCTCAATCATCTGGTCCCTTCTGCTCCTCTCTACCAGTTTGAGCTGTTGTCCTGATGAATACTTCAGGTGGAATGTTTGCTTTTACTCACAATAGCTGCTGGGCTGCAGCACCTGGTCCTACAGCTCCTGTACGACAAACTGTGTGGCCTGCCTCAGCCAGAACAGCTCACCTAAACAGGCAGTAAAATTCCTTAGTGAATGCTACCTAACCTCCAGCTTCTAGCCACCAACAATTCCTGATTAGGCCAGCATTTTCTAACAAAGAGCATGACCCCCAAGAGGTGCTCCAACAGCAGTAAAGACTTGCTTACAGAACCCGAAGTTGTGTCCATGCAGTGCTGTGCCAACATTGATTAGAAAAAAGGGGCATAAGAGGGAGATTTTTTTTGCTACAGAAGGGATAGAAAACATATGAAGAAATGCTGCCTTCAGCTGCTTCTCGTTGTAGCAGCTACTGAGGGTTTTATGCTAGGAGAACCACCTGCAAGGAGGCTTGCAAAGAAATACGACACTGAAAGAAAATCCTCACAATGACCTTTCTTGTGATCACAAGGACTTGATGGAGGCTATGGCACAACACAGGTGATGAGCACCCAAATCTGAGATCAGCAGATGGCTACAGTATCCAAGAAGCATGACTAGATATTCTGGCAACAGGCATGGTACAAACACTTCTGCAGTTTCCAAACTTTTATCTGTAACTTGAGTTCCTACTCCCAGCCAAAAAATTCCAATAGAGTCCAGCACAATGGAAACAAAACTTACCCTCTCTAGTTTCAGATGTGCAAAAGAAACAGCAAAATCCCAGTTCCCATGAACAGAGACTGCTGTCACAATCTTTATTAACGTGTGACCACGAAGAAGATCAGTATATGAAATTAGACCTATAACAATGCCACTCCTCCATTCTCTATGAGATCTTGCTGTCTTAGTTTTCATTTAGCTTCTCATCATATATGAGAATAATATGCTCAGAAGAAAATTGCATTTTACATAAATAGTATGGTTTCAGGCAGACCCCACATGGCAGTCGAAGCTCTATTAAATGCCAAAATATAAACAATCTCTTTCAAGATACAGGGAAAAAGGTTTTACGAAATGTTAATACCATCGAGCATGCTGAAAACATTGCCAATAATGATGTATCACAGAACTGTGCCAAGAAGACTGAAGTAATTTCCCTAAAATGCAGCCTCACCAAGATGCATGCAAAGCACTGAAATGATAATTTCTCATCTAATTCCTGTGACATTACCATGGCATATATTCATAATGTGGTAGAGACACACACTTCCCTTTAAAAGATGAGGAAAACAGGTGGATTAAATGACAGTTCAATAAATGAAAGAAAAGCAAGTTCAAAGAAGCACAAAATATTTTAAGACTAAGTCCCTTAGTCACAGACCCTGAACTGGAGTTGTACACTTACTGGACTGGGCAGCAAAAACAGACAGGCATCTGTGTCCTACCTCCTACTGCCAACACAGGAATTTCATGCACAAACTTGTTTTGCATTTTCTAAATTTGAACTGAGAAATTTAGTCTTCTTTAGAGACATACTTCAGTTAAAAAAAATCGTAACATCCGATAAAAATATGAAGTTTGGTAAATAGCAGAGAAATTAGCATTTTTGCGTCTGTTTGACAGTTTGAGGCTTTTTAAAAATAAAAACCCATCAAATTTTAAAATTGATAGCAAAAATATGCATTGTAAGGGACTTACATATTGGCGAATTTTGGTTTTTTTTTTCCTTGTTACTTTAAGCATTTGCAAAAAAAGTAAGAGTTACTGTTTTATTTATGTGAACACCTGTAATTTTCTGTGCCACATGAATATGTAAACAACTTCATCCTAATGGCCTAAAATTATTCCTTGAATGTACTTCTAAAATAAAGTATTTTAATACACTTACCAAATCCCATATATGGGTATGCATGGTATCCATTTATTTTAGAAATTAATACACTCACTTTGAAGTACTGTAGAGACTGAAACAAGGAGGGTGGCTTGAGAGAAATTCTTATAAATGAGATTTGTCTCAGTTTGACTTGATTGATTTCTCAGTAGTTACATTAAGCTCAAGTTTGGTACAAGCAATTGTTTTACTGCTTTGAAGTGCTTCAAGTCCAACACTAAGTTACTCAGGAAACAGAACTATTTAAGATAAAGGTAAGGTCATGCAAATGTTGTGTGGAGAATTTGCCTCTAAGTACTAGTAATAGAGCAAAAAATTATCTGTCCACCAGGGAGAAACACTTCCCCCTTCCCCATACTAGTTCCACCATAACTAGTAAGACATCTGTTGAAGTGTGTGTTAAAGCAAACACCTAAACTCAAATATTTTTATTGTAGTTTTTTCATATAAAATGTTTACCTGATTTTGTCTAACATTCAGAGCAGAATAGTATTATAATGTCACTACATTATCCAAACTACAGGATGTGATATTTAATTCAGTAGAAGATATTTTCAAAGGTAAATAGGTCAAGTCAACAGACATGAGTCACAATCACGTCTTATGACTTTGATAACTCCTCCTCAAACTCAGTGTACACTGTACAAAGGTGATAATTTGTTGGGCATGCATCCAAAAATATACTTACCTCATTGTGAAGTGAGCATTGCAACTATACATTTTCAACAGCTGCAATGGTGACATTAAGATAAACATGTGCTGGTAAATTTCTGCTTGTCAAGGAGTTTTACTTACTGTGCAGAAATATAAAAATAAAACCCCAAGGAACCCAAACCTAATTCATTAATACTTAATGACAATCAGGTCCAATCCTATTTGTAAGGTATTTGTCTTGTATTATTATAAAAATGAATTAGATAACAGCTACTACTGGAAAGGTGTTATTCTCTCTCTCAGGTAATACAACAGATTGACCATTCTGCTCATCCACAAATCACTATGTCAGCTGTTACCACATCTGTTAGGTGGTGGTACCTCAGTGAAACACACTCTAAACTGCAAGAGAAGAATGCTAAAATGCCTTACTACAGAACCAAATCACTACCACTGGAACTTCTCTGTTTTGTCAGTGCAGGTTAAAAATCTTAAACATTGAAATGATGCAAAGAAACTTCTTTGTTTCTGACAATTCCAACTTTCAACATAGACAACTGACATGTTAGTTTATATTACTTTACTATATTTTACAGGAGCTATTTTTAGCCATTGCAAAACTAATGGAAGAGTTGAGAGTCTACATTCCACTCTAATTAAGCCATCATCTTTAGCAGCCAACTATTTTGTACATTATAAATGCAGCAATACATATCAAAGATAATACTCACATCTGTTTTACGAGGCAAGAGGCCAAGTGGCTAAATACTACATCCTGGTGAAGGAACCAGATTTTTTGCTTTCCAGGACTGTCTGCCACAGTGGCTTCACCAGAGCTTATGGGTTTCCCAGCTTGGTAGCTGAATCTGTTATTACAGGAACAGGATGTATGTTTGTATTTACACCAAGGATGTATGTCTTTATACCCTAGGACTGAGAACTCTTTTACAGTAGCTTGGGTTGTTGTATCTGAAGTTACTGAAGTTCAGAGCCAGCTGGAAACGCTGCTCCTGCTTAACCCTCCAGCAGTAAAAGAAGGATGGGGAAGTCTCCTGAAGTCTCCTTTCCTCATCTTTTACAGGTGGTCAGTAGAAAAGATCACTTTTCCCTCTTGGGACTGCCACACCCAAAATTCCACTTGCAGAGATGCAGGCAACGCATTCCATGCCTTTCCAGTAAAAGTTTACGGATGAACAGAGTTATTTATAGAAGCATTACTTCACATCCCCATTTGTCTGAGACTTTTACAGAGCATCACTGATGTACATTGTGATACATTTGAATAGTGTTCTTGCAATCCTTCTTTCTCTGACCCTTAAAATATGGTAGAAAATTTCTTACTGGCTCTTAATGTCCATTTTCTATTTAAGAATTCCCTAGGCATTATAGAATAATGAAGACATAGAATCCTGTCTTGAACTACAACAGAAGCCAAAAGAAAATTGCCTGACTTCACTGCTTTATATGCAATAGCAATAAAAAAGAGGCAGGTGATTTCACTCTGTGGATTACAAAAAATTCCTAATACATTTCTAAATACAAATCTGCCTAAAGCTTTGGTTTTAAAACCTTTTTACATTATCTCAGTTTCTAGGAGTCCTCATTCCCTACTGACTGCAGTATAGTACTCTAAGTAAATCTACTTTCTTATGACCTAAAATTAATACAAAACTTACACATGAAGTTTGCAGTGAAAAGTGTTGAATAAAAGCCTAGGATTTTAGCAAAGGATTTCTTAATGCATATTTAACAAGTTTCACTCTTTATGTTCAGTCTCAGCACCATCTCCCAAGGCTGTTTCCTGTTTTGCACATGTACTTGCTCAGGATTCTCTCCCACCTAGCTCTTGTTACCAGCACAGTTCAATATCAGTTAAATAGAAAATAGGAAGCATCAGTTTCAAAATCCTAATGCACCAATGAGACCTGTAACACAATAGAGATAAAGTAGCACAAAACAACAACTTTTCATTGCACCATGTATAGACACACCTATAAATCTTAAAGGATATGCCATAAACCCAAGTATACATAACAATGGCAAAAAGGTTTCACTTTGCAACTGCATTAAATTAGGGGACTGATGTTTTTTATACAGCTGAGTATTCAGAAAACCCACAATGAGACAAACCTGTTAGTGATTTCAATACTCTTCCTTTTTCAGAGTAAGTAAGATTATACATGCATTCTATGTGTTTTCCAGCAGTGACTGGAATCTTCAAAGTGGTATGTAACCTCTGTTTATTCTAAACTGATCCATTTTTTAATATTAAAAGCCTCACCCTATTTTACAGGGCACATATAAACAGTAGTTTCCTCACACACTCACAATGTCAAAAAACATCCTAAGAATACTTGTTGTCAATATTCCAGTGAAACTCATTTTGGTATGCTCATAATTTTTGAGGCATTCTTCTCCAAGATTAGAAGTTTTCTACTTCATTCCAGTTCAGGAGCATTTCAGTTAGCACCCTGAAAAAAAGGTACTACTAGAAATTGTAGCATGAAAAATATGTTAAGCAGAAGTAGAATATTCTGCTTTACTAATAACTAAGAGCTACCAAAAATACTCTAGATATGACATTCAGCAAAACCTTCATGAAGAAGTCCCTTAAGCTAAGGGAAGAAAGTACTGCAGTGAGAAGCTATTTATGGTTGAAGTTTAACCTGTTGCATTCCCAAGAGTATCTACAATGTATTCCTCTAAAATGACCTATCTAATCTAAAGCATGTCATCTTTGAGAGACAAAAATATACAAATTAACTTTTGACTGAAAAATACCAGCAGGAAGATGACTTCTACTTGATGAAGGAGACATGCATATTCTGAAATTTAAATGTTAGGAGATTGTGGCTATTTCCTAACTGTATTTGGAAGTGGGGGGATTGTGAGTGGTGGGGTGTGCTGGTTTGATGCTCTCTCAAGTATTCTGTTAAAGCTGTCAAGAGTCACAGGAGAAAAATAAAAATCAGTCTCTATAATAGAAAAAGAAATTAAACTACAAAAATAAAGTACAATCCCAATCTGTCTACACCATTTTCCAAACTAAGCTAAGATACTATAATTAGCTCAGCCTACCATCCTCTCAACTCTAAACATCTCTGACCTCTTTGAGCATTACTGATTTCTTTTTCATGCCCTTCCCACTGTTTTACCCAGCCAGGACACAATGAACCAGCATTATTATAAACATTCTGGGGCACAGCCAATGCTTCTGCCCAGGCACAGGTTCTTCCACTTTCTGAAGATGCCAGAAGCACAGTCAGATCTTCCTGTCTTTTGTGAACCCTGAGTGAGGAAGAGCAGCTCTGTTCATTCCCAATATATGCCACTAAAATGCTCACGGCTTCTGCATCTCAGACTTGCAGGAATTCCCAGAAGATGTACTTCAT
The DNA here is from genome assembly GCA_013398175.1 of Climacteris rufus. Taxonomy (NCBI): domain Eukaryota; kingdom Metazoa; phylum Chordata; class Aves; order Passeriformes; family Climacteridae; genus Climacteris; species Climacteris rufus. The sequence goes on from VZRZ01005884.1 coordinate 566,440, forward strand.
TATGTACTAAGCTTGAAGTACATTCATTGCAATAAAGAAACGTATATATTTCAGGGCAGTTGACAGATTATTTTATAACAGTGGAAAAATTAATAAAAGTAATCAGAAACATGTGACGTATTCAATGTACATTGTTAGCAAAGTGCAAGACAAATATCAGTGAAAGAATTTGCAGAAAATACTACATGCTAGATAGAAATGAAGAAAATAATTTAGTTGCATAGTTTAGAAAATGTATTTGAATCAATTCAGTGTATGGATGCCTGTAGTTATGTTTTAAAAATCTGTTTACTTGAAGTACTGTATAAACCTTAAATTGACAGTGAATTAATTAAAGTAAATGCAACAGATGGGAAGGGAGGCAAATGCTAAAGAAAGGAAATGTTACTTTTGAGCTCATAAAACAGTATTGTCTACTATAGAAAGAAAAAAAGAAGATTACAAAAATGGGAGACAATTTGCAGAACTTGCATCTCCCTTGCCTTTCTTTCAGACCCAAGGTCATCTGGTTCAAGAATCACATAGGAGTTAAAGAACTCAATTCCCACGTGCACGGCAGCTGCTGCCCTGACAGCACCACTGAGTTACTCCCATCAAAAAGAAACACTTCAAATTAGTGCTGGCTGCTAACCTGAGAAATAGCTGATGATACTGAATACCACTCTACAGCACTGTCATTCCTTTTCCTCCCGCACTTAAGAAACTTCAAAGTATTTTAAAAAAAACTCTCTTAGAATTAGTTTAATTAAAACTTGAGAATATATTCCCTTGGTTTCTTTTATGGAATCCTAATACAGACGAACACCAATTTCTATAGCAATTAAATTAGCAATCAGAAATTGTTTCTGCATTATCCAGTGTGTTACAAGTAAAGGCAGAATTCAAGAAAGGAGTTAGCCTGCAAAACAAAAATTAGCTACCGATGAATGCCACATACATTGCCGTAGATGAGTATTTTATTTGAAAAAGTGCATATACAAAATGAAAATGAAAAAAGTAGGATCCAGATGTTACTTTGTGAAGTGGCTTATGTGATGAGGAATCATATTTGAACCAGCCTGATGAAAATCAAGTTAAAACTAAATTTTTCACCCAACAGACAAATCCTTAGTTTAACTCATGCTAACTTATATAAATAAAGAAGTAGAGAACAACAATTAAAAAAGCCTCTGAAAGGAATGATTTCAATCTAATGTAGAAGAACTATCTGTTTTAAATTTCAAAATGTCATGTTCCCATCTCTTCAGAAGAGGAGAAACCAAAGACACAAATCATAGCAACTTGAAGAAAGTTCCCTAAATAATGAGCTAAGTTTCAATAAAAAAATCTAAATCATCTGAGGACCTCTAGTTACACAGATATTAGAATTTGCAAATTATAACTTTTGACATCCAGTCATTCTCAGCCTAAAACAAGGACTTCATATGAGCTAATAAATAAGCAACAAACAATCTCAAATATTGAAGAAAACATGCTTCCATTAAAGGAGATTGCCGAGTCCCAAGTGGGCAGCAATTCAAGAATGCTACACGAGTAGCCAGGCATGTACGATTTACAGTACTTTTACTTTTCTACTGCTGCCACTATGTTTAGAACATGTCCTACAAAAAGGCCTGGCTGATTTTAAAATGTTCTGTAGATTTGTATGCTTATTTTTGTATTTTTCAATATAAGTCTTTGAAGCTTTGACTCTGTCTTCTATAATCTTTTGCTAGAATCGAGTTTACTGTATCGGGTCTCCCCATCCAATTATGCTCATTTAACTCCGTATGTGCTCCAGATGGGTTGCAGGCAGCACACGCCCTGACAGATTTAGAGGTTAACAATATTTTTCAGAAAAGCTGACACTTCTTTGTTATCATTTATCTTGTAATGAATCTTGTAATCAGCTTACACAATTCAAGTATTAGGAAAGAAATAATCTTGTAATGTCATATGCAGATCCATCTATAAAGGAAACATCCTCTTAAAAAACATTCCACTTAATTATTTTGTAGTGTCTTCCCATATAACTAAACATATGCAGTTGAAAAGTAGTGGATGGTTTTAAATATTATGCTTGCAAAAAGCAACAGGCCACACAGTCAATTTGCAGGCCTCCAAAATTCCCAGCAATAGCTTCGGATGCTTTAGGGCTTATGTTACTCAAAAATCCAAGCGATAATATGCATCACAATGATGAAAAAGAAACTTCAATCTCCTATCTAGTAACCTCAGTGATGTAAACAGGGCAAGTCTTAAAATCTGTCATAAAAGGAAGGGGTTATGTTCCTCTTCCTGCAGAAGAGAAATAAGAGAAATAAGAAAGGTAGATGGAGGAACTGAACCAAGCAAGTTTTTTCCATTTATCTAAGGAGTGGCATAAAATTTTTAGCTCACATTACAGAAATAAGGCAGTTGTTACCAGAGAGCTTTGGAACACCTTGAATCACCAAAGGAACACCTTGAATCACCAAAAACAATCTCCATGCTTATTTTAAATGTAATCCTTCACATCAACAGCACAAATTTAAGATAATACACTCAGGGTTTGTCAATAAGTTCAAGGAGAATGACAAAGAATTGATAATTTTGAAATGAATTCAACAGAAGAACTTTGAAAACATTTAATCACTTTGTTACCTCAAACTTATTTCTGCACCATACTTTCAGGCCTTTGCTCCCCCAAACTTGGCCAGAATCTGAAACACAGCATCAATCTTGTATGCAGTAGTCCAAAGTCCTCTGAGTGGTGCTTTTATTGATGCTCACATGACCATTCAGAGATATTTTCTATTGCAAACATTCAACTCCTCATTGGGTTTTTTTTCCTACTGAATATTTAGATGTCTCACAGTTATTGAACTACTCATTAACTGACAAATCTATTCATACCAAGCTGTATGTAATACCTCAGTCTCTTTAATGATCTTTATGGACAGTAAGTTTGTAGTATTATTTGCACAGTACTTTGCCGTCACTCCAAAACCCAATCCCATCCATTTCAATCATATACCCACTTTTCCTTCCATTTCAGGTAGAGAAATAACAAAAAGACTCAAGATTTTTCAAAACTATTTCTTGCATTGAATGCATAAAAGGTTTAGCATTTCTGAAAGTTAGCTAATAAAGTTGGGGTCATATCCCTACATTCACAAAACATTACCACTGTTCCCAGCCTTCAACATCAAACTGAATGTAACTACATCTTCCATCCATGCATGATGTCCAAACCAATTTTGTTTTCAATGCTTTTTCAGAAAAACAAGTTTCACTGTCACATGCATATTGTGAGACTTCCTGCTTGAAGAATGCAAAGCTAGGAAAGAATTGCTACAGAGAGTGCTTGGACTGTTCTTTATCTGTATATTCACCCTCAGCAGAACTGGACTCTTTTCACCGTCCTTACCTGTGCATCTGGAACCTGATGAACATTTTACTGCATGAACCACCACTGCAGGCAAAAAAATACACCCTTGAGCACCAGCAGTCCTGAACTCCCCTAAACAGCTTGTTCCTGCCCCAGACCATTCACTGATATATGCCAGTACAAACCTTTATATGGACACACAATGAACTGGAATTATGAATCTGAGCTGGCTGAAAACTAATCTAGCGGTGAAAAAACCCCACCAAAACAAAGCAACAAAATCTGTTTACCATATAGCTGTCTGTGCAAATGTAAAGCAACACAATATGGCACACACTTGCTTTCAGCAGCAGTACCAGCTGACAAAGTCTAACACTTTTTTTGAGCAACAGACTCAAGTCTGTATGGGCAAAGTTCCCAGTTCCAGCACACGACATCATCAATGAACCAACTAGAACTTTTCCATCCTAAATTTATGTCACAGACCTGCCTTATGTCTTACTGCAACAAAGAACACCAAACTGAATATACTTCTGTCAGTTTTCAAAAATACATATGTTAAAGTTCCTAAGTTCACAACTATACCACCAGTGATATACTGAACCATATCATTAGTCAGTTTGTGCTTGGGACATTGAAATGAAAAAAAAATAGGATTTTTTTTTCTGATGTTTCAATCATCAACGCTCAATTTCTCCTCAAAAGCTACATGAAGTTTATATATGAAAAAAAAATACATGCAGTTGAACTGAATAATAATTTCAGAACACCTACATACTGCAATTATTTGCAAGTACTATTTCAGGTATAAACAATTATTACTTCTTATTAATTTAAAAAAACTATTTATTTCAATAGTCCAACAAACACGAGTACATAGAATGATATTACATATGTATTTATGAAGTTCATGTAAATATATTTAATTTTAACATTTAAAAATGTATGTAATAATGATGTTCAAGTACTTTGAATATTAACTTTTTAGAGCTAAAAATAAATAAATAAATAAATGAATAAATAAAAGGTGTATTAGCCCCTAGATTCCAAGGGTTGAGGAATATTCTCTGGGTTTAAGGCTCAGCACTAATTCAGAAAACTACTGCTTTAGTTATGCACAAGAAAAGTTCTCCTTCTGACCTGATCTGCATCCAAGTGTTTCCATCACACCAACAGACAGAGCCCCACAATATTCCTGTGATTTATCTCAGAACTTTAATACAATCTATTACTACCTTGGTATTGCAGACTTAATTATACCTTCTCCTGGCTATAGGTCTGCTGCCTATTATATTTTGTTACACTCTAATAACAAGTGTGGAAAGTTAGTGGAAAGCTGTCTCCCTGGTTCTTCTCAACAGAAATGGAACTGATTCTGCTACTTTCATTTTCATGCTAACATGTTCTCGTGTTTAATGGAAACTTAAAATCTATGCGCCTTACTACCATGTTGCAAGGTAAGAAGTGTCTGAAAAACCTCAAGAGAAAAAAGTTTGCTTCAGCACTATACTCCCATACATAACACCACAGACAGGAACCAGATATTAGAGGCTTTTGATTCAAGCTCTTCAATCTGCACTTACTTAGAGATGAAGTCAGAAATTCTCTGTCATTTAAAAACCAATACCTCTCCAGTGAAGAAAACAAGGCTTAAAGAAATCCACAGGAACTGGAGGTAGAAAAAGCTAGCTAATTTAATCATGTCCACATTAAAGTTTTTACTAACTCTTATTTGTATACTGGGCCAGAACGAACTGTCCCTGCATCTTGCCACATATGGCAAGATCTTCCTTCATGGCACAAAAAAAGAACAGGGAAATGCTGCATATATTAAACATTCATAGCCCAGCCCAGCCCTCTCCAGTCATCATTTCTTATTTGGTACCTATCTGATAGCTATCCATGTATCTACAGTAAAATAACAGAGGCTTTTAGCATAGAATAGCTGTCCCAGGAAAATACACTTCTGCTAATGTTTCTGGGTTTTTTCCCTGGCTTCCCAGTGGAAGCAACAAGTGACACTAACGAGAGCACAGTCTCGCCATCTCTGTGCATCCACTCCAGAAGTGCTCTGTACACTGCAGCAGCAGTCAACAGGAAGTACAGCCACAGAGGGCATAATGTTGATACAGAGTATAGGAAACTGCATCTATACCTAACACCAAGAAAAATGTAGGGCGTGGCCTGCTCTTAAAAACCAACCAGACCACCACTACCCACAACTGAGCTGTAGTAACTGATCACACAAACTGATCACACACAACTGATCACACTGATCCCTCTCAACTCACCCTACTTGGGAAGTTCAATGCACCAGCTTGAATAGCTTGATTTCAGCCTCTTCTCTTAACCAGAGTACAACAGCAGTAGAATTCCCAGCAAAGCAGGTCCATTTAGCTGAGCACAAGCCTACAAATGCACACTACTATCCTGTTCCTCTGAGTGTCTCCTCACACCATCCTCACCAGCCACCAGAAGTTGCATCAGCAAAGCTGATGGATACCACAAAACTTCATTAGTTTGACACACAGTCACAGAGTTCCTGAAAGTTCAGAAAATCATCCCCCAAAATCATGAAAAAACTCATGAGCAGTACTTTGCTTCAGCGGATGCATTCCCAGGCTGCCATGCAAGTAGTTCAATTTACTGGTGAGGTGTCCAACAGTAAGTAACTGGTAGCTGTAAAATGGCAATAACAAAAATGGTATCCATTTGTGTCACTGTGACCTAATTGTATTGCTGCAGTTCAAATAAACAAACGTATCAGATCTAATGTTACTTGTAAGGACAGGCCTGAAGCATTTCGTTAGCTAATGGCACTACTAGGTTCTGTTTCAATGTAGTACTTTTGAATCATATCTCAAAGTAACAGAAGCCATGGATTGGATTCTACCACATAAATCTCATTTCTTTAAAAAGAACCTCCCCCACCCCCACCAAACATTAGCAAAGATGCTCTTTTGCTTGTGCCAGGAACTGCAGACCAAGCACTTAGCATTAAAGCTTCAAAGTACCATACAAATGCTTTGCCCATGCTACAGTGCAGTCTCCTGAGAGATGCTTCAGCTCAGTCTGTTCCTGAACCCATTCAGTTACTGGACCCATGTAGCAAAAAGCCAAAACAAACAAAAAGCCTACCATCAACCAATTTGTACCAGTGGCACAAGTGATTTCTAGCAAAGTCAAAAAAAAAAGAAAAAAAAAGAGCAAACGGAGCCCTCCACTGCACATAACACATATAAGGCTTTGTTACTCTGAACCTAAGCAGAGGTTTTAGTCTCTAATTCAGCAAAGTACTGAGGCACTGATGAAGAAATTCTTAATCCCATCACTAAATCCTTAAACCACTGTTTCCCAATGTAAAGGACATGTTTATATAGTTATTTTACTGCAGATTTTAGGTTACATTGTGATGAATGACCATTCACAATGTATAAAACTGCTCCAGAAGAGCTGTTACACATAGTGTAACTAAATACTTTTCTACTAGCCATCACTAATAATTTATCTTGAGTTAAAATAACAGATCTGGGTCTTAAAAAGACAGCTGCTCTGATAAAGAAAATTCAATCAAACGTATACAAGTCTTCATCATATACAAGGTTCCTATGTTAATAGGCAGACTGACACAATTAAAAAAATGCCAAACCAAACCAAAACAAAAAACTCCACCCATGCACCTACCTAAAGGTATTTTAAGGACTGTTTATGTTCCACTGAGAACAGGATGCATATTTAACTAATACAAGATTTGAACAGAGGACTGTTTCAAGAGTAATATACATCCACAAATGGAAAAAACCCTGAAGTGCTTCCCTAAGTCCACCAGTTCTGAAAGCATTTGTAGGAACCTAAGAAGTCCCAAACAGCTGTATACACATTTTCATTTCTACACTGCAGCAGACTAGGTTCAGGATATTTTCATCTGACTGTGACATTCTCTCCTTCCGAAGAAACAAGAGTCATTAAAAATTATTTAAAGCTCATCTGTCCTAGCTGAATATTATTTGAAGGCACTCTTACTGCTGAGTGTTCAGCCCAATTACAATGCCTCTTCAAAACAGATTAATTAGGTTACTTGTACCTTTTTACGGTGTCCTTAGGCACTTGACCACAGCTAATAATAAATACCCAGTACTTTCTATCTCCAAAAAAGCAGGTGTCATTACCTCTGTTCTAAAGATGAGGAAACTGAGACATGAGTAAGCAAAGTCATTTGCCTAATGTCACCTAGCTGAGAGCAGAGAAGTCACGAATGAAATACAGGTCTTCAGAGTCCCAGCTAGTAGTTTAACCCAACATAGTGAGGTACAAGTGCCCAATTTTATACACATTTCTATGCAAAATAGAGTTGTATATCCTCAGACCCAACTGTCCAATTTGTATCAGGCAGACTTAAAACATACTGAGCATTGTTCAGCCATATTCATTTTACAAATATTCTTGTCCTAGATATGAAATGGAAAAATAAAACAACCCCAAAATTATACTGGATGTTCCATCATATAATCGTAATTTATATATATTTCAGTGGTGGTACTGTTCACCACTATTTTAAAAAAAAAATATCAGTGGCCTTTAAACACGATTCTGTCAGGAAATTTATACTTTAAGATCCCCAAGTACAGCACCTTAGGAAATTAGGGGCATTAAAACAAAATACCCATTAAAAATCCCTTTATGCTGACCAGTATAGAAAGAAAGACATCTTTTACAATGTTCTGTAACATTAAAAATTTGTATTACTGAGTTTGAAAAATCAGTCCCAAGTAGAGCCTTTAATATTTTAATTCGAGGGTTTGTTACATGCTTACTTATTTCAGGGCATAGCCCAAGTTCTCTGTCTTTACCAAACAATTTCATTTAAGCAAATAAACCCAAGTAATACACTCTTTTTTCCTGATATTAAACAAGCATTGCTTTGCAAAACACAATTTTGAGTGAAGCAAAAATTTTCGTAAAATAAATCCTGTAACATTAACAATTAAAGCCCCAAGTTTAAAAGATTTACAGTACTGTCTAGAAAAGCAGTGGTAGTGAACACCTAGAAGTACAAAGGCGTAATCACTATGCATACACAATAGTTTTATTTAAATACTCTCAGCAATAATTTCTGTTAACTCAGCCATATCAATTTACTATGATGGCATCTACCATCTCAGCCAAGAAAGCTAACACACTTCATAAAAAGCCATTTTCTTTTTAAGAATTATTTGAATCAAAACAAATCAAGCCTTTTTCCTTAAGAACTTAGAATATTTTATTTAATAAATGCCTTATTTAAAAACCTACAGCATCATATGTTAAAGTTTAATTTTATGAAGAAACGGGGTTGCCACTTCCACCAGGAAGCAAAGAGTTAAAGACTCTGCAATTAATGTGAGAGCAAGAACTCGAGAGGCTCGGTTACCTGGTGGACAAAGTTCTAAGGGATGCAAGCCCAGAGAAGGTCAGCAGAGTTTTGGAAGGGAAGGCAACATCAGCAATACTGGTTCTTACCCAAGCTCATTCCCCCTCCTACTAAAGAACCTGTACTGGAGATAAAAGGAGGTAAAAAAGGGTAATCTGGCTTTATGTAATCTTTCAATCTTTAGTAATCATGCATTTTTGCTGGTGAAGCTACCAGAACAAACTAAAAAGAGGATTTGTTTACTGCCAAGTTTACTCTTTTCCGTGCATTTGCTAACTACTAAGGAATAAGTGTTCCATTTTTCACCTCGAACAAACTTAGCGGAAAACTTGCTAAGTAGCATGATACACATTCCACATCCCATTAACAGTCCATAAAACGTTCAAAAAAAAGTAAAATATAGAACAATGGATACAATATTTTGTAGAAAAAGCAGGAAATAAATGTCAAGTGGATATTTGCTAGCAGAGATTTATAAGAAATTGCTCTATCAGACAGCATCACTTTTTTAAAACACAAAACTGTCATGGCAAGAAGTGAGAATTAAGGCCTATTTAAGGCCTGTTCAATTAAGCCTTTGAAGCAAGAACATGGACCACATCTGTGTTTTACCACTTTCTTATTAGTAACTGGTTATTTTGATCTTTTGTTTTTCGTATTTTCTCAGAATCCACTTCACATCCTGTTAGTCAGTAGCTGTGACAGTCTGCCAATCTTTTTGTCAGGAGAGTTCAATTGATTCATGACTACTGATCCACTTCTATCAACTTCATTTAAACCTAAGTTTACTTACAGCATGCTGGAGTACACAGGCCTGTCATATTCAGGTGCACACAGAACACATGACAGCAGAAAGCAATGTGTTATATTGATCACTGGCTGATACTCACTTTACAGTCCATGTCAGGAACAAGCTTGGCATTTACAATGTGCTTAGCTTGTTTGCAGTAAGTTTTCACCTATATTAGCAAAACATCTAAACCACACTTCACCCATGTACTTAACCCTTTTAACCTTTACTGCAGCCATGAATTCTACAACTGCCTCATCTTTCTGCACAGGATTGCAATAGGCAAGCAAAAGTCCATTTTACATATAAGCAGTTTTTAAGTTCGAGTTGTTACGATTGAGGAAGTTCCCTCCTGCAGAAACACGAGTGAAATGGCGTATCGCACACTTCACTGGAGTTCCCTTTACTTTTGGACCATACCACTAAAGCAACTTTTATGCACAGGTGTATGAAGAGCAGTGTGTTTTGAGGTATTCCCAAGCCAAGCTATATTGATGCCTTTGCATTTCACTGCTAATATGTGGCACCGCAAACAAAAAACCATCTTTACAGTGGTCCTTTCTGATATGAAAGTCCCTCTTAAAAATACCTAAAAGTTAGCAGTTCACAAAGCTGGGATCCCATGTTAGCTTCTTAACCTTTCTGTCTTGTACAAGAAACTGTCTTTATTAGTACAGAAGTTGTCATATATAAGGGAAGAAACAGTGCAACCAAAGAATCTAATCCATTCTGGAATTTCTGGTTGGTTGGATTTTTTTTTTAAATTAATATCACTGTCAGTCTCCTCGTTCAAGAAAAAAAGACAAAACAAAACCAAAACCAACCCCTCCCATCCCCGCAAACAAAAATCTCCACTCATTTCAGTTTAAAGTAAGAGGAACCCCACTCTTGGTACTTCTACAGAAATGTTGCTTCCATTTAGCTTACTTGAAACACTACCATAGTTAGTTATTCACACAGCTCACCACTTCAAACAGGTTTACCAGCTTATATATCATCGTATCAAGTTTGTATTAACATAGTGATTCTTCCGAGGCACTTATGAGCCACTGATTAAAGTTCAGCGTTTTAGATGGATTCTTTGCCTTCAGCCATCTCACGTGCTACAATATTAAGTAGACTGTTACATCTCTGTTGTGCCTTCTCTTCCTTTGCTATTCAAGTGAGAACACCTCTAGCTTTCAAAATTACAGGAAAACTTAACAGCATTTAGGAAATAAAATTTCCCCTTTTTAAAACATGTCTTTCTAAATTTTATTTGAGCATTACATTCAACACTTTCCATTTATGGACTTCTTACTTTGGTTCATTGTCCAACTAATAAATTCAGAGACACATTCTTTGCCTGGTTAAATGTAACAACTTGCATGGATTTAGTGATGTATATAAAAAAAAAAAAGGAAAGGAAAAGAAAAGAAGAAGAAAGCAAGCTTTCTTCGGAACAAGGAAGCCGAAGAGGTAGCAGGTTGAGCTGACAATTAAAGATAAGAGCACAAAAGTGGAGCTTCGGAATTGCCTCTAACCTTGCAGCTGACAAGGAGAAAAGTAATAGTTGCGCAGGCAACCAAAACTGGTCAAATTACAGGGATGGAAACCTCTAATCCTTGAGTTTTCAGGACCTTTAACAGTGTTGCAGGGTTGTTTGGGATTGTTTTTCTGTAGTGACAAATAACGTAGATCGCACCATTTTCTCCCCTTCCTAAGCTCGGCGTTCAAGGCCTACAAGAAGGAAGCTGCTCCGGCTCCTGCGCGGTGCCATGTCCAGGGGAGAGAAGGGCTCTTTGCCTGACCCTGACACGGGCGGCGGGGTGGCCACCGGGAGCCCTCCGGGCTGGGCTCGGACGAACGCCGTGCCCGGGGCGGTGGGGGAGAGCGAGAGCTCCGGCCCCCGTAGCGGCTCCGGGCGCGGGCAGCCTTGGGGCGGGTGGAGGACGCTCCCGGGGCGGCAGGGCCGCGGCCGGGGCGGGGG
>VZRZ01005884.1:578692-608710 GCA_013398175.1 Climacteris rufus
GATGTCGCACCATTTGGCTGTCACCCCGTCGCAAACGCGTCGCTGCTTTGCGGCTCCGGGAGCACGTGACCGTGCGGGGAGGAAGAGCGGGCTCCCTCGGCGACGGGCGGTGGCGCGCGCCCCCCCGGCCCCACCCCCCGCGCGGGCAGAGTGGCGCGAGGCGCTGAGCGCGGGAAGGCGGGCGCGAGACCCCTCAGCCGTGTCACTTTGCCCTGCCCCGCGGTCGCCTCGACACCTTCCTCCCTTCCTCCACACGCTGCTGCTGTCGCTTCCCCGTCCCTTAGGCTCCAGCTCTGGGAATCCTGTCGTTTCCTCCCATGGTGGCGGGGGTTGGGGGCGTATGGCACATTCCTGGTGTCGGGGACTGCAGGGGCTCGGCTCTCTCAGGCCCAGGAGACAGATGTAGCCCGCAGTTTGTTGGTTAGAGAAGGCAGGTAGCTCAGGAAGGAGAGGTCACGCTTGTGTCAAGCAGCCACCTGCCGCCCTGGGGACCTGGAGCTGTGGCCCAGGAGGTTGTGGTGAGTGGGGGCTGTAAATGCCGTTTTTAATAGTTTAAAGGGCTAAAAATTTGTACTTGGGGTGCTTGGTGAGTTTTTTGGGGGTTGGCACTGGTCAGTTAATCTGCAGACTAATAAGCTGCTCAGAGCTTCAAAATCGGTTTGAGTGTCTGTGAGGAAATGGTTCCCTTTCCTCGTGGCACCATGTGACAAGACCATTTATTTTCAGCTTCCTGCCTGTGTCGGAGGTTGGTGCTTTTTTTTCACCTGTCCGTAAACATGTGCTTTCTGTTGTCGACTATTCCCACATGTATTCTCATTCCATCCTGATATTGAATGTTACATTAGGCTAATTGGACTCATGCAAAATGCTCTGTGGAAGCAATTACAGTTGTTTGAGTTTTTTTTACTCTGTACAGTTCATGTCAAATTCATAAGCTGAAGCATTTTCAATAGATTCAGCTTCATGCAAACATCAGCATTTGATCTGCTTATGCTACTGCATCTCTGTATGCCTACAGGCCAATAGTAGTCTTTGTTCTAGAACTGCAAGTTAAACTTTGGAGGGTTTGTTTTGTTTTGTTTTTTTTTGAGGAAAAAGGGAATGGGAGAATTCAGTGTTAAATTACCACTACTATTTGTAGCAAATTTGAAGCATTTTAAATGTGCTTATACGTCTACTGTTGAGCACCAAATGAATCTGACAATCTGAAGTACTATCGTGCAGTACAAAGGAAGTTTATGAACATATGCTCATGGTTAGTTTCATGTAAAAAAAATATTAAGACAGCTTTACAGTATCAATGCACATTTTTACTGAAATTACAGTTTCACTGACTTATATCTAAGTAGCTGTTTGCTATAGTTCATAATCTTGTGCATACGAGTTCTACATCTAGACTTAGTCCACATGAAGCCTGTGGCTTAATTTCTGTTCTGTGTGGCCAGGCAATTACAGGCTCAGAGGAAAAGTTTACTTGCTGATTGTCTAAAAGTCACTATTTTACAACGACTATTATCCAGTAAAATTTGTGCTGGCACAGCTTCAGTGTCAGTGGGCTGAAGTTTTATTTTAGTGGTCACGTGTCAAAAGCCATGAAATGCCTTGTGGCACATGGGGCAGTTTGGGGCACGTTGCATAACAACATGATGGGGGACTTGGGAGCAGAAAGACTTGTATACAATACTTTTTCATTTTGACCATGATAGGATGATTCCAAACTGTATTTAAACTTCATTTGATCTGCTTTTGAGAACAGATGTTGGAGGATGTAAAGAAATAATCAGAAATTACTGGATTACTGTGGTTTAGTGACTTCATGTACTTGTCAGCGTGTATGTGGTCCATTACTGCAGCTCGTCTCCTATCCTGGTCCCTTTGCAAAGGAGGAGAATCGATATTTTACAAAATGTGGTCTGAGGGGAACATAGATTGTGCCCCAGAGAAAATTCATGGATGTATGAGTGGGCGTTAACAAAGTTAGAGAAGCTTTGAGATTCTCTCTAAAACAAGCAGCTGACTTTGGTTCATGCTTAACCTAGCCTGCCTATTGAGTGTAGCCTAGAGTGTATTATTATCCCTGTCAAGACAAGGCTTGTAATCTTTTTTTGTATTTCCAATGTCATTTACAGAGCTTGGAAGGACAAAGTCCTAGATTCTTTGATGGAAGTGTAGTGGCACAGGAATCTAAAGAGAAACTGGTTTGATAAAACAACATTAGCTTAGCTAAATCTCTGGTGCTTAATCATTCTTCCTTCAAAGTCTGGAAACACAAAGCAGTCCTGGACAACTGCAGCTCTGCATTTAAGTGCTGTGACAGTGAATTACTGAGCAAGAGGGAACATTCCGAATGAGTCCCAAAATAGAAGGCAGTTAAGTACGTAAGTCCAAGAATTCAGCATTATATGGAATCCTGAGTTCAGCCTGTGCCTTAAAATATCTGGGTGCTTTTTCTTCAGCCATTATTCTCTTAGCTCCTTCCCGCAGTCAATTAACAAGCTGGAAAAGCAAACCCAGTGTAATGGATGTCACTGCTACTGGCTAAGGCCTTTAATCATTGCTTTTCTTCAGGTTGTGTTGTTAAAGTCTCTGTCAGAAAGACCTGGCAAAGTAAATAGCTGAGACTTTCAGTGTTCGTGGTTGGTACAAAACACACCTTGTGAACCCTTAAGCATAGTGCAGAATCTTTAGAGAAATGTGCAGGATACTATAAGCAAAACCAAGGGTACTTTTTAGAATAGTTCTAACTAGTCCAATATATCACCTAAGAAAAAGCTTGCTTTCCCTTGGTGATGCATATGGAAATGAGCATTGACATGTGGAGAGCACCAGATAGGTGTTAATTATATTATTATACTTACTACTGGCAAAACTTTACTAGGAAAAAAAGTAATTTCTTATTTAAGCTTCTGGTTAATCTTGCTTGTTTAAATCTGTGATGTAGGTCTAGAGGGACAACAATGTAGAGATGTGCCTGTGTGTGGGCTCAGTGAAACTCCTGGAAGGAAGAAATCAGATATGATTCTGCATGTGCTCTTAATAGATGAGTAGGGCCAGAGCAATCCTAGGCCAGTTCACCACCTTTCTAAGCACAGAAAAGCTCTAGGAATTAGTGACCTTTTTAATGGGGTAGCGTAAAGGTTATTTAATTTTGCAAGTAATATGGATACCTGTTAAAGGAAAACCTTGTCTTATAAAGTGGGAATGCTAAAATTCACACTGTAAGTCTATTTTGGGTTTTAAGTATTTAAGTTCTTTCACTTAGGAATAAAGACAATGACATAAAAGAAATGTAGCCCCAACTCTAGTTAAAAAAAACCCCAAAAAGACCCAAAAAACCCATCACCACAACAGATTTTTAATAATGGAGCCATTAATTGTTCCTGACTTCTACACATAGCACTTGCATAGTTGACCTTCTAAGTTGGATCCTTTGAAAACCATGTGAAATCCTGGAACTATGAGGCACTGAAAAAATGAGATGGGAGAATGTATACATCTTTGCCTTCTTTGTTTGTTTACTTCAGCCTGGAGATGTTGTAAAAACAGTATATTAATGAAGTATGTTAATGAAGAATAGTACTTTCCATCTTCCTGTTTTGCTCTTCAAATAACTGTGGGAATGAGAAATCTTTGTTTTATGAAGCTTCCAATACTACATCTTCCAGTAGATTTAGGAATAAATATGTCTCAGTCAGGTAAAACCTTGAGACAAAAAATAAATGTATATAATAATTTTTCTTAGACCAACAATTTGCTGGTGTTTATTAAAGAAAATGCCATAAAGGGGAAAATTTAAAAAAAATTTAAAATAAATTAAAAATGTGGATAATTTTCCTTTTTTGCCAACTCACTTCTTCCATTGTACTTCTAAGAAGTTACTTACCTGCCTTTCACTCAGATTTCTCAAAGGGAATTCCATATAGGAAAGGCCCCTGAGAGAGCATGAGAGCTGAGTCTCTCACTGATGTACCACTGGCAGTGAAGAGGACAAGTTTATGACACGTCATAAACAGAAAACTAAAATGACATAAGTTTATTTAGCTCTTGTGGTGCTTGCAAATTTAATGTATTCTTAAACTATTCCTTTATTGCTCTTTTAATTACACAACTAATCTTACAACTTCTGCGTGGATTACTGTGATGTAATCATACCCTCCTAGAAATTGCTGCACACTTTCTACTTAAAATTTGTCTTCTGTGTTTACATACTATTACCCAGGGCTAAACGTAGGCAGGTGTTATGAGGTGTGGAGTGCAACAAACTTAATCCTACTATCTGTTTTATTAATTCTGGACCCTGGGAAGACTTGCAGTGAGTGAGAAAAGAGTGCTCCGGGGGAAGGAGGTTCATTCCTGTTATTGCCTCTTGTTTTTCTTTTCCATTTTTCTCTTATGCCAGTTAATGTCAGTGTGAGTTTGAGGAGATGAAAGCCCTACCTGTGCAGAACCAGCTGTAAGATCAGACCTCATTTCTCTAAAGGAGATCAACTTGGATTATTTGAAGCAAAAACAAAATGCATTATGTCTTTTCATTAAGGCTGTGAGCCTACAAGTGGATCAACATGATCAATCTCTACCCCTATGCTAAGTCCCAGTGATTCTAATTGAACCTGATTATAGGATCCAGCTTATCATACTTGGTGTTGTTTCTACAAATGAACTCTGCCCAGAGGGACTCTTGCACTTTCCTTGAATCCACTGAAGTCAATAGGGCCTGGTGCAGCACTGGTAACATCATGACCTTATTTTCTAATAATGTAGGTAAGAGATCAGTCCAAGCAAGGTAACTGCACCTTTGCATAATTCCTGTCCTCCTTGCTTTTTTTCTGTCAATTGCAAGCACATTACTTCAAATGGTGACTAGGTGAAAGCACCTTAGGTTGTTACAAAAACAAGGCAAGATGAATTCAAGAGTGATTTGGAATATGTAAGCCTTTTATGAAGAAGGCTGATTTTCTGAAGAAATGTAGCTGGCTGGCTGTAATCTAAAGTTGCTGTGAATAGACATTAGAAAATTCAGGTTCAGGAGATAATTGAAAGACTTTCTTGTGCAGCATTAAGGTATGCAACTTCCTGTGATTCTAGGAAAATCAAATTCCTACAAAAGGCTTTTCAAATATAAAACAAACAAAGAGTTTTACAACTTCAGCTCAAGTCCCCGTCTGCGTTTGGAGGAAAGGGAAATGTATTGCAAAGGCTGAGTCAGACATAGGCATACCCAGAGAAATCTTTGCAAAAGAGATCTGTGCTTGAAAGGCTGCTGCAGGGATGTCTCTTGCATGCTTCTGAAATGGCGTTTGGCCTGCCTATGGGCAGTCTCTTGCTTCCAGAAATACTAGCCTGCAGATTTGCTAGCAGCTCCCAGGAGGGTATACAGAAGGCAGAAGATTGTCCGTTCTCCTCTTCATCATGCTACTGACAGACTGGTCTCACCTTGTGTTGCGGAAGTTTTTGTCTATGACTTGGGAACTTTTGGTTGTCCTCAGCAAATTTTAATTTGCTGGTTTGAAATCTGCAGCAAAGACTGACGGAAACAGGAAGTCCTTTGCGTGACGTGTCTGGTGATGCAGCGTCCATACATCAGTGTTTTCTTTAGCTCTGATATGTTCGTGGACACATAAATAACTATGTCAAATGGTCCTGAAACAGACTTCATCAGACACTCAGTCTTGGATGGTAATGATTTTTGGTCATGATTAACTTGATGGCTGTTTTTTTCTCCATGTCTTTATCTCTTCTCAGAGACAGTAGCCTGCATATGTAACTCTGTCAGAGATTGAAGTCCTAAGTAGTTATTAACTTGTACTTAGTATGCAATGTCTCTGAATTAAAAGGGCAGATCTATCTTCATCTAATGAACACTTAGAACAGGAGTTACCAGGCAGGTTTGTAGCTGGCTCTAATTGCATTCTCCTCGCTTTGCTGGGACTGACATCCCCAGGAGAGAAGAGAGCTTAACAACTTTCAGAGAAAGTGACAATTGCATTGAACAATGTCAAGAGAAAAACACATTCAAAAAAGTTCTGATACCAGGTATGTTAGTGCTTCCCCTTCACTCTTCTTTGTCTTAACTTCCTGTGTTCCCTCACCCTCAATTTTTTTATTCTCAGTCTGTGACAAACTTGCTATCGTGTAATTTAGCGCAACTTTTCATGTTCTGGTGTTTATGAGCCCTGTGGTTCAGAGATGGCTTGTAACAGTGTATTCCCCTTAATTGTTACTTAAGCATAAGAGGAAGTAAGACTGGTATCTCTCTCTCGTTTTTCCTTCTTTTTGTTTTCTTGTTTTTTCCCTTCTTTGTCTTTCTTCTTTCTCCCCCACCCCAGGAGTAACATGAGTGAGCAGGGAAGTTAATCACACATTTCCCATTTGGGATACACCTTTTTAAGTAGCTGTAACTGAAACTTCCACACATTTCAGGTTCTTCAAAGGTATTTTCTCTTATGTGTATGAATCTGCTGGCATTCTCATGTTTTCTGAAAAAACCCACAATGTAGAAAGCTTAGGTGAGATTTCTGTACTGGAGGCTAGCTGCAAAGTTACTTGTTGAATGACTCTTCTGACTGGAAAGTGAGACAATTAGGCATCTGAGAGATTAATTAAAGTCTTGTGCTTCTCTTAATTTGCTTAGATGCATAGATGCCAGTGATTTTTTTTAAAGCGTCATACATTTTCTTGTAAGGACTTAATGCCATGGGTTTTATGTTCTAGGGCAAACACTGAATGTCCGAGCTGATCAGTTTGGGTTAAGTTGTTTCTGAGTATCTTGAAATGCATTCACTGAAATCCCACACTGCCAGTCTGGCCTTGTGTTTGAGTTGTTTATTATAATCACGTAATGAAATATAGTAGAAATATACAACACTTTCAAGTTGATTTGCTTGAAAGTCTGGCAGGTAGTTTGCAATTAGTGAACTTGTTTCTTCTTTATAAGAAAAATGAGGCTAGAAGCTACTGAAAAACGTGGGGAGAAACGTTTTGGAGCCTTGATGTCTTTTCAGTATCTACACTGCCAAGGAGCAGTCAGTCAGAGGCAAACACTGAGGTGCAGTTAATCACATTTGAAATGTGATAATCTGGATTTTCTTTATGTTCATTTACCTCTTTGCTTGCTACAATGTTGGCATGTTAGCTTTAATGGAGGCAGCTTTCATGAAAGTACTAGAAATGTCTCCAACTAATTCAGCAAGCTCTCACTCTTGACTTCTTTGCTTTCTTCTGTCTGTTCCCTGCATACACCCCTCTTGTCCCCTGGAAGTAGTGCAGTGATGGAGCAAGGCATAAAAATGAAGTATAATAATCTACAAACAATGTAATGTTTACCCCTCCTCCTCTTCTATATGCTTTCTCTCCATTCTGAGATCCATCTAGTAAGCCATTGAACTGCAATGTCCTTAATGACTGTTTGATTGAGATAAGAGAGTTGAGATTAATTGGACCTGTGCTAAAGGTGGTCATGATAATGATGGACATGATGGGGATATATCAGATATATCAGATATATCAGTCTTCAGTATCTTTTTGTGTCTGGCTGAATTCTGTAGGACAGAAGTGCACAATTACCTTGATAGTTGTGTGAACAGCCTAATGTTTGGGTTTTGTTTATCACTAATCATGATAGATAATCACAACAGTTATTAAAAGAAAGCACTACATCTAGACATTAAAAGCATGGGTTTTCACCATGGACCTAAACACAACAGTAAATCCAGTTGTTATTTGCACCTGTTATGCAGGTGGAGATTGGTTTAACATTAGCAAAGTGCAATAATAGGAAGGATAATAAAATTGTATATTGTATTATGTACAGACTTTAAATACAGCAGACAGTATAATTTGTTTTCATAATGTTCAGATTATCATACTTATCAATCAGAAATATGAATATTTCATAAGTACAGTTTAACAGAAGTCTTTTAAAAGAAAAAGGTGAAGCAGAGGCCAGTTGGGGATTGTCCTTTGCAGGCTGTCCTTAACTCTGTTTATTGCTTCCCCTTTTCCCAGCAAATCCAGTATTTAAGAAGGATTGTAAGACCCATGTAATCATTGAGGATTTACTTTCTTGGTGCCGCAGAGCTGCATTCAGCAACAACACTGTTGTTTCATTTTTTAAATGTACACATCATCTTTACGAGGTACAGATCGAGGTTGTCAGGAAGAATTTTGGATAGTTACAACTGTAAATTGTTGCTTAACATTAACATTACAAATGTAGACATAGATTCAGCTTTTGGTCTGACACTGACAGAAGGCACTGTAGTTCTACGGCCATTTTAGGTACAACTGATGTAAATTGGGACTCAAGCTAATAAGGTCCAGTCTCTTTTTCTTTTGTGTCAGTACAAAGTATTTTTAATTCTCAGTTTGATACTAAAATACGAAATAATTCTAAACACTTAATAGTTAGGCTAAGGTTCAGGGTAGGGTAGAATAATCTCTGCTGGCAAAAAAATCTGTTGGTGTCTGTGGTGAATAGAGAGCATAGTACTCTGATAAACTGCTTAATATTTCTTAATGCTTAATGTTTCTGAAGATTAGAGAGTGTAGGTTGGTGGATTAATTAAATTAACAGTTTAACTGAAGTGCTTTAGAATTGCAGTTTACCTCCCACTGTTTCCAGTCTTTGCTGCAATACAGGCAAAATATAGAAACGTTAGTGTTTATTCATATACAACTTTCCTCTTACTGGCATAATACACCAGGAGACAGTATTTCTAAGTGTTCTTAGTGTAAAAAGGAAAAATAAATCGGTAATGGGAGAAGTGTATTAGTGAAAAGCTTTATAAATGGAAATCTTAATATTAAATTGCTCCATCTAGTGGCAATCTGCTAAAAGTGTTATTTTTCCTTGGTGATTCTTATCCTTTAGTAGTGATTATGCCTCCTAAGAATTTAAAATTGAATTCTTCTTTTACATAGCAAGCTTTCTACCAAGAGAACTGTACAGGTAACAAGGTACAAACTTTGATTTTCCTTCCAGGTTGTTCTGAGGACTTCTACTCTTTACTTCAATGGAAGCAAGCCTTATGTGTCCAAGTGTCTGAACTGCTTTTGAGATCTTGGTTTTAGTGCCTTAATACCTTTGGTTCGAGTTCTTGTTGGGCCTGGGAGGGAAAACAGAGAAGCTGGATTGCATAAATAATGCAATAGTGATGAAGCCTCTGATTCTTTGTTGAAGAGTTCAAATACATAGTGAATCATGTACTGAGTACAGCATACTGAGATACATCTGGTGTCCTAACATGAGATAAATTTCGGTTGCAGATCATTTCATCCAAACCTTAGCTGGCATTGATCCTGTACTTTTCATAATAATAATGAACTAGTTGAATGATATATTAATGTCAATACACTTTCTAGGCAATTGGGATTCTTATGCCAATCAAGGTGAAAACACCTGTGTTTCCCTGTCATTTGAAAACGGAGAACATTCAAAAGGAAAATGTTCAAGGGAAGGTTTAATCCAGACATCTCTGATGCCTTCTTCCTTTGAACACCTTGAAAGGACAAAAAGACAAAAAAGAAGCTCTTGAGGAGACTTGCATATTTCTTGCTGCCCACTGCCGTGATCCCTTGCGCAGCTGGGTTTAAAGGAAACTGAGGTGCTTAAGAATGCAAAATCATAGAACAATGAATCACTTTCTGGGTGGTTGCTTGGTATTGTTTTTCTGTTTCTGAATTGAGCCCAAAACTGTGCAGCCAGCAGCTGAAGTCCTGCAGAAAACAAAAGCTATTAAAAAATGAAAAGCAAGAAAAAGGCCTAACTGAAATAGTCTACACAAAAATTTTAAGTATTAAATTTAAAAAAAAGAAAGCTGGCTGTTCTTGAAAATGTAACAGGTGCACTGGACTTGCTGACTCCCCCGTCCTTTATTTTTGTCATTCATTTTTCGATTTTGGTTAATTGCTACATAAAATTGTATACACCTTTATTTTCCTGATAGATTAATTATCTTTTCTTCTCATTCCACAGCTAAATACTCCTTTAATAATAAGAAACTGCTCTGTAAGACTAGAAGAGTTGCATTGTATTCCAAGACTGTTGTTTTTATTATTTACTTGAATAATGGAACACAGAGCTTGTGGTGCACTTTTCCAGACTTCCTCTCCCCAATTAGTTTGGTCACTGAAAATCCTTTCCCAGGCAAATGAACCCATTAAATATCACAATTGTGTAACTTCCCTCCATGCTAACTAAAGTTTCCTTGCAGCATGCATTTTAACCTCAGCTGTTACACTTTTGGCTGAACTTGCAAAGTTTGAAATACAAGGTAGCACATCCTGATAATAGTGCATGAAGAAATAATTAATTGCTTTGTAATGGAATGGTCCTTTATCTTAAAACAGTAGAAATTTCCTTTGAATTAATTAAAAATATGTATATGAAATATTTTTTGTTTCCTGAGGCAGATATTGACAATGTATGCCTTATGACGATTTGTACTGGTGCAGTTCAGCTCCTCTCTAGGGTTGCTTTGTTGTGTCTTTGTACTGATTTTGATATTGAAAAACATCTATACCATTTCACTCCTCATCCCATCCCAAATGCCTTATTTTTCTAATGAAACACAATTGGTTTCAAGTGTGAACCAAACAGCACCAGTTCCAGGAAACAGTCAGCATGTGCATTGAGGGAGACCATATTTGATGTACACTCTTCTATTCTTTTCAAATTGTGCTGACCTGTGCCTGTTGTTACCCACATGCAGTGTAAATAAATATTTGGCATTGCCAGCTTTTTTTTTAGGCTGCATCTTTGCTTCTGTAATGCTTCCTTGGGTTCTAGCAGGGTATGTCTTTTTAAAAATGGAATGGGTGGATACAGAAATGGTGGGCATTTTTATCATTTTGCAAGTTACTGAGACTACCTGTCTGCTGATCCATCTGATCTGAGCCTTTTTTCTGAATAACTTCCATAGGACAGTTCATGACTTGCAGAATGGTGGGGGTTTTTTAGCATTATTGTGGAATTAAAGAGCTTACATTTCTCCCAAATTTCTGAAGATTTTGATCTCATGCACCTTCTCAATTAGACCAAGGCAATGACGTTTTGATTCTGTCAATCTGTCCTGTGGCATTTTGCATTTTACATTGTTTACCATATCAGGTTGCTTATTTCATAAGCTGAATGCTGGATTGTGTGACTTAATTGGGCAAATAACTATTATCCTATTTCATGAAAAAGTGATTCTAGATCTCCAAGCATGGCTAACCTCTTTCATTTTGGATTGTAATAAAGTCTAATCTTACTGATTTTTCAACCCTTTTTCATCATATAGATATTATCTCCCCAAAAGAAATAGATGAAACACTTTTAAAAATTTTTGTTTGTTTTCAGTTTATTCTTACCATTGATACATTTTTCTAGTTCAGTTAGGTTTAACCCCTTCTTAAACCTTTCCTGTGTTTCTTAGTGAGTACCATATTCTAACTTCTGTGGTGTTTCCATGGTTTGCCTGCTCATAGCTAATTGAAAATAACTGATTTTCGCATCCACCTCTCATCAAAAGCAATGTGCATGTCAGTGGTGCGCACTGTCAACAAAGAAAGCCAACATGACTTCTTGTCTTATACATATTTCCATAGTGACAGATAAAAAAGCATTCTGCTCTGTTGTTCTACTCAGATTTGTTTTGGTTTGGGCTTTTAACCTCTGATACCCTGTGGTCTTCAGGAATAATTTCAGTCCCCCTATTGTAGCTAATCAGAAATGATTTTAATTATATCTGTTCTGTGAGTACGGAACAGAAAATGGGCTATTTTGGTGCTCCTTCCCAGATTTACTGCTGCCAAAGCAGAAACCCACGTTGAGTGGCGTTTTTTCAGTCCATCAAGCTCTCCATGTCTGCATTCATGTTTCCATGAAATTGTGAATCAAAACTTTAGGAGCAGAGCACCTGAATCAGAATAAGACATTCTTACTGTGGACAGGTGGAACCACATGGCATTTCATTAGCATACCTAGGAATCCACATGTAGAAGCCCTGAATTTCTCTACTCCATTGTAAAAACAACCTGTAAAAAGGACTTTTAAGTACAGAGCTTAAGTACAGAAAAGTGGCAATGTACTTGACTTTTGCCAAGACTTCTGACACTTCCTCTGTTTATTGCTAATGTGAACTTCCCACTGTTTAATTAAACGTGGCTGTTCATGGCATTCTATTTTATTTAGCAAATTCCAATCACAGCAGTTATTGTCAGACTTGACAGACTGGCAGCTGGAGATATAAACCAGGCATAGTAGGGAAAAAATTAGGTGTTCAAGGACTCTTAGATCTCTCTTATCTCTTCAATTTCTTCTCCTACCTTCTTTGTTTTTGTTTTTTTTTTTCCTGTTGCTCTAAACTGAATTTTGTACTGTTATTCTCCCAAAGTAAAATTATGGGTTTTAAGTTTTTCCTCCTCTGCTGTGAGTAAAAAGTGGGTTACAATAAGGGATTGCAATGGAGACAAACATCCACCAGAAGTAGCATATTTCAGTCTGCTTTCTGGGTTTAGCATTAGATTGTGTGTTGGAGCGTAGAACTGGACATGGTAGAAAGCTTCAACAGAAAGACAGAATCTCTTTCTGAAGCACATGGGTCCTATTTCATAACACTCTTCTGGAAAAAGTCTATATATTGTGCCCACAATCAACCTCTGATTAAAGGCCCAAAAAATGTCCTTGTGGGAATTGAGCTATGTGTACTGATGCAGCTGTTACATGTATCAGAATGTCTTGTGCAGATCAAAGTTAAAAGTTGGTAATTACTGTATTTGAACAAATTAGGAGTCTGGGAAGCTGATGCATCTGGATCATATAATTTTGTATCTCTTAACAGGTAACAGCTGGTGTTACATTACAAAAATGTACCAGGATGCAGCGTCCCATGAGGCTGTGGGAAATGCACCTAACTTACTGAGAAATAGAAACAACACCTGTGGCTTTCTAGCGATGAGGTTGGTTCCTAAGGCTGATAGGATGCTTTGCTATGAAGGATGGATAGATTATGTTTAACTTAGTTTGAAATTTGCCTCCTTTAAAGATAATGTTATGTCATGTTTATTTGCTGTAAGACAGGAATCATATTTCTCTGCATGTTTTCCTGCAAATAGGTCTGCATCATTAATTTCCTGTGCACCATCACAATTATTGTTTGCTGCTTATAGGTCTATTAGAAATGTTTTCCAGTTACAGACCTAATTCTACAGCTCACCCACCTTGTCACCATGTAACTTGCAATCTTCACAAGGCTGCATATCTGATCTTATGACTATTTTCTTTTCTTCCACACAAGAGGTGACTTTGAACTGACCTCAAAACATTTGCTTTACTGTGTGCGCCGTTATGAAAGAACACTTGGGTTGTGGTGCTCAACTAGTAGGGTCTGCCACTCATCTGAGGATATGGAAAACTGTGGACTCTGAGCCTTTGAAAACAGATACATCATACTTTTCTAACTTAGTAAAAGCTTGAAGACCTGGCAAAATTAAATGGGAATTTGTTTGGTGAAAAGACATTTAGGAGGGCTGAGAGGGGAAGCCAGGAAATTCACCAACAGATCTCTTAAACTTGGATTCTAAGCAACCAAAGAATTGCTCTCCTCATTACTTGTGTTAAGTCTCTGTGGTCACTTGAAGAAGAATAATGTGATAAATAACAATCCGAATGGATCAGTACAATCAGTCATATCATCTTGCTTGGTTTCACTCTTTGATAGCTAATTTTGATAGCTAATGATAGCTAGCTTTTATAGCTAATGAAGTATAAAAGAAGCTGTATACCTTTGTAATTTCTGTTTCATTTAATTCAGAAAGTGCAGTAGGGAATTGCTGCTTTTCAGATTTAGCCAGCAGCATGCAGGCAAAGGAGGCTGAAAGGCAGCTTGCAAATAGTGACTGTGGTCTTGCCACTGCAGAATCCCCTGTTTGAATTGAATAAATCCAGTTTACTGGACTGAGTATACACAGATTATCTGACCAATTTATGTATAGTTTGTTGGTTTTTGAGGCCTGTCCCTATGTGCATATGCTTTAAAGGTGGGACTGCCTGATGGCATTCTTGTGTGATCTGCCAATTATTTGTTATTTTATCCAGTAAGTCATCTTCTAAGGTAGGGTTGCAGATACCTTTTCTGTTTGTTCTGAGATTCCCAGATGCCTAAAGGCTGTAGAATATTAAATAAAGGACTTCAATTATAATGCATCTTTTGCTGCTTAGCATTAGTGAATTGTTATCCCACAGAAAGTCAATTTTGCTCTAGAAAATAACCTGACTGCTTATCTACTTGAGAAAGTTCAGGAGCAGCTCATTAGCATCACAAGTGAAAGCAGAATCAGGTTTTTGTTTCTAGAAAGTTCGTTTGTAGGAGACAATTGAAATAACAGGAGCGGTGTTTTTTAGTTTCATCTTACAGAGACATTAAAAAGATAATACTTTTCTCCCTATAGTGAGTTCCTTGAAGGCAACTAATTTAAATTCAAAAATGCCAAACCTTTTTTGGATGAATTAGAAACTGCCTAGAGCATGTTAATAGCTCTCCAATGAGGGAACAATCTTCCCATCTATATAGGGCAGTTCACCTTATCTAGTTTTTTTTTAACCATTATTGTGAAGACACACATGCCCAAAATATCATCTGCTGTGTATTTTTCATACTTTACTGTTCTTAGCAGGAAGTTTGACCCCTCAATCTTTCTTATGTTGATTGGATGTTATTTTTGTAAGTGGAACAAACTTCTTTAATCAGTAAAGCAGAAAGATGGATGGAACCTGCTTTCCAAAATTGTTTCCAGAGACAGTGGAAAGCAGTCAGCCGAGGCTTTTGTTAATCTGAACTATGGAGTTGGCAGTGTCAGCCGCTCTCTTCCCCACTAGGATGGGGAGCACAAACTTCTCTGTTCCTGCTTTAGCCACACGTTGTGTCACTGATGACTAAATGGGTCAGGTGCAAGGACAAAGGAAATAGCTACATTACTAGGCTTATTTAATCTTCTTTTTAACTACTGAGATGTCAGAAATTGTGCCAATTAGAAAAATTTTAACTTCATTCAGTTTTTCATATGAATTAGATTTCACAAGTGAATCAAATTCTATATAATGACTTTCCTACAAAGGTCCTAATTCTGCTGGTTTTACTTGGTCAGAAGCTGTATTTAAGACCCCATAAGAACTCTCAGATCAATGTTTAGTGTTTGCCTCCATTCAGTAATTGTTTTCTTTTATGCGACTTTTTAGAGTGCTCTGACAAGGAAGGAATGAACAGCTTATCTTATCAAGATTTATAGTCAATAACTTCTGTAGTCTAGTGAAGAAGACATCTGCTGTGCAAATAGCAAGGTTAAAGTGATTGCACTGAAGTAAATACAAACTTCAGCTAGTATTTCATCCTGAAAACCAGTCTGAACAATACTTAGATAACTTCATGTAATGAAAGCCCTTTCATAATCTTGACCCGTATACAATTTTGTCAAATCCAAGGTCAGATAGAATTTAAAAAATAAGCTTTATTTGAACTTCTGTAACCATGATTTCACAATTGTAAGCATGCTCTTTAATAAAAATAAAAGTACTAGTATTGTGTGGTGGGTTTTTTTTTTAAATTCTTATATAAGTCTCAGAGTTTGATCAGTTGCAATAGAAAAGAAAGTAGTATCTATTTGTTTAGGAAATATCTTCTAAACCATTGCAGCAGCAGACAAAAGGAGTTCATTTCAAATTGATTAATGTGCTATAAGTATCTGGAATTGCTTGGTCTAGTCACTTTGTTGCTTTCTCATCTTTCTGAAAAATCAAATGAAGCATCTAAAGATTCTTGATTGATGCTGTCAGCTTTGTACTGATATTACAGTACATTTCAGGAAATGTTCAAAGTGGGGCAATAATTTTCAATCTATTTTCAAGCATGCCACAGTAAAGTTTTTCTATCAGATTATATAAAGTCCATTTCCCAAAGAACTGTGGATTTTTGTGTTGTGCTTTTGTGGGCAGGTGCTGTTACATACAGACCTTTATAAATATGTATGGGAAGATGATGTATCGGTGATGTTGCTTACTGTTGTACTATGCCAAAGTGCATTTTTTTTCTCCGTAACACATACGGCCTCTTTTTCTTTTATACAAGCTGTAACTATTTTTTCAGAAGCCATGTGTAATTTGGTTTCATTTCAGAACATATGTACAAATTTTCCAAATCTTGCTACACAATGTTTCAGGATCAAATCCGGTAATTCATTGGTAAGAATGTTAAAGTACAGGAAACTGTAACAAAGAAGATTATTTTCCTCCTAAATAGGGAACTTAGACAAGATAGTATTATTAATTCCTAAATTTGTTTTTCTCAGCTTGCAAGGAAAACACGAATTACCTTAAATTATAAATTCCGCAAAGTCACGCATGGATGCGATTTGGCCAAAAGAAGTTCATGTACCTAAGCTTTCTAAAGCTGTATAAAAATCTTCCTGTTGATTTGGTTTCTTTATGAAAGTATTCAGCAATAGAAAAGCATAGCCTTTGGTATCCAAAAGCTGTACATGCAAACTCTGCAGGACATCTTGAGCTGCAATAAAGGTGGAAATGCAGAAAAAGTCTGATTCCCTCAGGTACCCCCTTCAGCTCACAGCAGAATGGCTGGCTGCTCGCCATGCTGCCACTGGCTGCTGGCCAGCACCAGGACTCTGTGACCCCTCCTGACACAGCTCAGAGGGGCTGAAGGATTTGAGTTAATGCTGCTGCAAGCACCATTAAGGAATCCAGTTTTAAATGTGGACTCTCATCCACAGTGGTGTGGGAAAGTTCACTGCTCTGAGAAGGAACCAGGAAAGAGAAACCTTCTCTTAAATTTAAATTTCATGTAGCTGAATAAAAAGTGTCTTTTTCTTCTCATCACTCCCGTAATCAACATTGTGGGTGTCTTTTCTTACAGCAGCCATGAAAAAGGAAATAACTGAATTTATTAGCATATTGCCATGATTTGTATAGAACATCTTGTGTGTGCACTCTGAAAGCTGCATAATATATAGTTTTCAGTGTTCTTCTGTCTTAGTCTAAAATACAATGGAATATCCTGATTTAGGAAAAAAAAATAGCAAAACACATTTAAGCCTGTACTTAACTTCCATTGACTGTAATGACGTTAAAATAGACTTAGACATTCTAATATGCATAGGTATTCTCACTTAGGAATACTTAGGAAAGATTATTTCAAGATATTCTGAAAAATAGAATGCTGACACTCTTACGAATTCATTGAACACATTTTGTTAAAAGTATTCTGCTGTCTTTTGAGAGCAAGGCAATTCTGTCTTGAAAATCTGAAGTGGAGTACAAACACGATGAAATTAGTCTTGGGATTGTTGTGATATAGACCTTAAATAGGGTCCCCTAATGATAATGATTTTCCAAAATTATTTATTTTAGGTAGCTGAAGGAGTAACACGTGAATATTCTTTTGCAGTATAAATTGTGTTCAATTCAGTCTGTATTTCCTTGCTTATTGCTGCAGTGAAGGAGGCAAAGCAGTTGCATAATCAAGTCTTTATTGTATTGGTGCAATTTGCATGTTTTCTTTATTGTTTCAGAACCATCACAAATTATTATGAAACACTTATTTTCATGCTGGATGGATGACTGAAACTGTAGAGTGAATTTTTCCATATTTGGGGGGTTGTGTGACAAGGAAATATCCAAAGATACTCTAGTTTTGACCTTTATATAGCCAAGTATATTTTCCTCTTTTTTTTAAACTTCAGTGTATGCAGCCTGATTCTTTTTTGCTGAGGTGATTTTGTGCCACAGAAGTTATCAATAGGGCTGTGTCCTGAACACCTTCCTTCCTATGAGCAGTACTTGTACAAAATTGTACTTGTATGCACAGTGCCATTGTTTTCAACTTGACTACATTTACAGGGATGTGCTCTCTGTAGACTTGGCCCCAACTACAATGCAAAAGGAAAATTCTTGAATTCACTGCAAGTTTGAACTAGGCTTACAGTGGCACTGATTAAGCTCCACCATGCTGTTTGAAAATTTAGTCTTCAAAAAGAAAGACATAATCATTAAATAAATATTTTTTTCTATTTAGGCATGGGGGAATGTCAATGGTTTGCTTTATAAAGTTGTTACTGACAAGAGCAGTCTGATCCTATTCTGAGGCTTGATTATCAAGGGCTGTTCCATTGCCTTGTGCTAATCACAGATGAGTTTGTGGCTCTGTGTGTTTTGTAGTACAGTGCCCCACAACTCCTTCATCTCAAGTACACCACTCCTGTTCTCTGCGGGTGGTTAGATATAGTAAGCAAAGTGAATAGTTCCAAAAAAATTCTGCTTCCATTTGCAGGCTATTTTCTTATAGCTTGTAACAAAAGACAGTGATTTTCAGTGTTCAGATGCTTGCAATTTTAATTCAATCTTCATTTATAGAATGCTACAGTTTAGCTAAGGCATCTTTTCTTTTTTTTTAATAGAACAGTGTATGGCACTGTTCTTATTCCAGTTCTTGGGTCTGAATATGTTTCGTTTCTAGGTTAAGGAGAATTCATTCCATGTAAAATTGTCTTCTTTTTTCTTTTTTAATTAGGCCTGGAAATGTTTTGCATGACATTGTAGCACTTCTTCCCCATTCTATTTTTGTTTTGCAAAGTGACTTGCTGGGTCTGTGCTTGTATTTTGTAGTGTTTGCCTTTGGTCAGCACTGTGTCAACGCAAAGCTTTAAAAACAATGAAATACTGATTCTGGGGGAATGGAAAGGCTGGAAGATTGGCTCTATGTCTCTTTAATTTTAAAATTATAACAATAGTGTCATATAGAGTTTATATTAGCACCTTTATCAGCACTGAACCGCCTTCTCCCAGAAAGCACATCCTCCAGACTTCCTGAGTACATGAAACGCTTCCCTAAAGGAATCAATTTCCCTGTAGAATCAATGAGCTTTGCCACCTCCTTGTCCTTCTGGAAATGTCTTGTGCTTCTGGCCCTTTAATTTGATGTGAGGTGTTCCTGCACTCAGGCAGCAAAGAGATAGATTATGGCAGAGACAAATCAGTATTACGAGAATCATGCAATGAGCCACAGAGCCCGCAGAATTCTGAACAGCATAAAGGGGACACGCTTACAGACAGTTTCCTCAAAGTTGTCTGATTGGCCTGGGAATCAGGGTTAAGATATAAGAGAATTCTTAATCAGAGACTGGAATTTGCTTCTTGTGTTTGTTGGAAGCTTATTTTTCTAAAGGTTATACAGTGTATTTTCCAGGGGTCTGGTAGCTAAGCTGTAGTAACTTGGCCTGTCTTGAGTTTCTATCATTACTGCTAGTAGACTGTGAACTAAATCCCAATTGGTAGTTCCATAAGACAGCAACTGACAGTATCTGAAGGTAACCAGAATTTATAGTAAGTTTTGATTCTGAAATCCTTGCATAAGTAATCCTCTGAAATAAAATTGTTTTCACATGGGTAGTGCAACCAGAACTGTGTAGGGAATCCCATTTTCCCCAAAACCTTTTATCTCATGACTCAGTTTAAATACAAAGTTGATAGAGATGTAGCTCCTGAGTAACGATAATACTTTCCCCTTCAAAAGTGTGTTTTGGAACTAATAATTGAGAGCACTATATAAGGATAGGAAGTATAATTTTGTGAGATTCCTTAAATAACTGGAAAAAGCTTTTGTTCTGGAAAGAGGAAGTGTGTAGGTATGCAGGGCTGGGAGGGAGAGGGAAGGGTGCATAATAGTTCCTACTGTAGTACAAACTGCAGGAACAGAGCTATCAGCAAAGTGGAAAATAGGAATCAGCTTTGTTTCAAAGGAAAACAACTCCCAGAAGGAAGCAAAAGTCCATATGTAATACCGTAACTGCTGCTGTGCTGTTGCTTCCCACAGCACAATGAAAGTTCAGGTTGTTTTGTTTCTTGAAGTGGTGCCCATGAAATTATGGAAATTCTCATATATAAAATTTAGTACAGGGCATCTACTAATACGATGTCACCCGCTGCAATGTGTATTTTCCTCTGTTCTTCATCTGCAGAGGGGGAGATGACAGCAAAAGAAATCTCTTACAATATGGACTGAAGGGGTATTATAGCATTCTCTTAACCAGACCTCCTGCCCCAACACAGTCAGCTAAGCCTGTGACATGCCAGAGGATTATCAGTATTGAAGAGGTTACAGTTTCTCAAGGCTAAATTTGAGCCTTACTTCAGTGTCTAGCTACCCTTATGGAACGTGCTTATAGATCTATATTTATCTTGTTTGTTGGTTCAAAACTTTGAAATCTGTGTCCCTTGTTTAAGCCAGTTAAAAGGTGCCAATGCATGCATCTTGCCTGCATTGAAGAGGCGGGAATAAATGTTCTGTTCCTGCAGACCCTGGTGGGTGGACATGCCATTAAACTTCCTCTGACTTCCTTCCACCAAGGAAGCTTACTCAGCAACGTGGAGGTGCTGGTGTCGTGGAGCCACACGTGACATGTGGTCAGGGAAGCTAAACTTTAATTGATATGGAGCTTTTGCCCCCATGAATACCCCAAATGTAATATTTCAAAGTAGTTGCATTGGTAAATATTTAAAGTTATAGTTATGCTACTGCTGTCACTTGTAGGAAGTGGGAAAGCTGGGGTAACATGAGGTATGATCTCTGCTTTTTGCCAATAGAGGTTTTGTGTACGTGAGCTTACACTGGCAAAACTCTTGCTGCTACAATCTGTCCTGTGTATTATGGCTTAATTGTATTGGTACAATGCATATCACTGTTACATTCACAGTAGGAGAGCTTTCAGGGTATCCCTGCCTCAGGGTGCTTACAGTAGAGCTATAGCACGAGCAAATGGCAGGCACATTGCTGTATGAGACACTAATTCTTATGTACTCATGTTACTACGGCTTCCCAGTGAAGTTTGAGGCCCTTGCATACAGAGCAAGGGAGAAATTTAAAATCCTGGAATATGAGGGTTTTGCACTTAGAGCTCTCAGCACGAGGCTGCTGTCACGGCTGCTGGGAACAGGTTGATCTCTGCAGTGCAGCCATGGAAAATACGTTGGTTGAACGCCCCCTAGCTGAAATAATTTTCAGAACACGGCTAAGACAAAGTTTCCAGGGGATTCCAATATACCCTGGAATACCCCCTGGTGGGGGGAATTCCACATGCAGCCTTCCTTGTTTGTTGGCTTCATCTCAGCCAAGCAGTTACTTGAAGGATGGCTACGTTTATGTTCATATACTGATGATTTTAAAAGAGTATTTTACGTTAAGGAAGCAACTTGCATTTTTTGTTCCCTTTAATTAGGCTGGTACAAATTTGGAAATAAGAGGCTGTGCTTGCAAAACTCATCTGAAAACTAAATTGCCATATGTGCGTTCATACTTTAGAGCCAAATTAAGCAATCCTACAAATACAAGTGTCATAGGGCTCTGTGCTTCCTCTATGTCATCTGTTGCACAGACACTTCTCAAAGCAAGAGAACTCTGCCTTTAATATTAGTACAACTGACTGATCTTTAAGTGAGCCAATAGCATTGGTTTTATCTTCATCGAAGTGGGCACTTTAATATAAGGAAAGGAAAGAAGGAAAACCTCTTTCTTTGTAGTTAAGACTTTGTTCTATTATATACATACAATGGCATTGATTCTACTCCTTCCTTGGTCAGGTTGCTCAGCATCAATCTGTCCACAGCAATTTCTCTCAGAGTCCACCAACACTGTATATACATTCAGGAGAAGTTTTGATGTATTTAGTTAATGAATGATTTCTATTGCTCATATTTTCTCTCTCTCTCCATCTCATTTTAATATCATGTTAGAGTGAAATACATGGTCAGTTTAAAAATCCCAAAGCTATACAAAGTTAAGCATCTCAAGTGATATGTTTGATTGCTACTTGATTTTGGACAGGTTCTGCTGTGAGTTTCTAAAACCATTAAAAAGTGTCATGTAGCTAGAAATAGGGTGATAGGTGTGTTAAAATGGCCGTACAGCCCTTCCTTTGCAATGCTGACATCAGTGCTTACACATTACAGAACAGGATTTTCAGGGATGAAGTAGTGTTGTAACAATAGATTAGCCTGGTAGTTGCAAAAATCAAGCTATTGAAGATTAGAGACTTCCTTTCCTGACATTATCGAATGAGTTTTTGTTGTCTTACTGTTTTCTGTGCATGTAAGAGTGCATGAAAAGATGGACTGTCACCACAAGCTATCTATATATTATATCCTTATTTTTCCTCAAGCAGAATATACAGAACTGAGCAAAAGTAATTGATAATACAGTACAGAAAATGCTGTCTTCAGGTTTACAACGAGCATAATAAAAGTATATTCAGTATGTCTCAACTGCTAAGCAACAGCAGTTCTGAGGAAAAAATAATTGACAAAGGTTCAGTACTTCCTTCCCCTTCAATTAGTGATGAGCAAAACCTGGTCTCCCTTGTATTTCAAAAAGCAAAAAGTAAGCTTTTAAGAAGCTTGTAAAACAACATCATCTTGGCATTCTGCAGAATGTATAAAACCAGCAAAAAAGCACAACCTCTGTTTTCCTTTGTGGATCACTGTTATGTTCAGAGAGCTCCTTGTGAAATGGAAGCAGTCCAGAAAACTGTCTGAGATCTCTTTTCTTATGGCTACAACTGCAGCCAGTTGGCTGCTCCAGAAGTTGAGGTGCTGTCTTTTAAGCCCCTGGTCTTTTTTTGCATCTTTGGGGAAACCAAGGTGGGATACACATGATAGAGTACCTGAAAGCATAGGATAGTAGCTCATTTCCAGCTCCAGCTACCTAACATTTTAATGGTTACAGGTGTATTCCAAACAAGTACAGATTTTTAAAAATGAAAATCAATGAGATCAAACTGTAAAATTTGAAATTTACTTTTGCACAGTTCTTTATGAAGTGTGATCAGAGTATGGTCTATTGGTAAGACTACAATGACAAGGCATGGCAATTATCTGAAAGAAATCCCTTTACTTTCTCAAAAGATTTTTTTTTCTGTATTAATTATTCTTTATTTTAATTTGCAAAAGGACAAAATTACATTTCTCTCTCCTCTGTTTCTTTCTCTTTCTTTCTCTTTTCTTTCTTTTCTTTTCTTCTTTTCTTTCCTGATTGGGAATCACACTGAAGATAGGCTCCTAAGTAGTAAGGAATTAGTACATTTATCAGGTCATCCGTTTAAAAGCAGTTTTCTAAAGCATGCTGCATATGAAAATCTCCAGCAACTACACTCATAATTGTAGTTTTTGCATAAATAAAGAAGTGATGAGTGCATCTTTGTATATATTTTGTGTATACTGCTTTCAGTTAAGAAATGTATTTGATGGTAAAACCCTTGAGGAGATTCTAGACTAGAAAAATCAAGAAAAATATTTTAGTTAGACAGTAGCTCACATATATTAGTCTTGCAAGTCTCGAATATGCCAAACTACAGTGATTATTATCAAACATTAATGAACTACCTACCTGCAATAAAATTTAAAAAACGTGACACAAACTATGAATTGCTATATTAATGCTTCTGAGCCATTATTAACTAATTCCACTCCCACCTACTCATTAGTTACTGAGGCCCAAATTTAATGCAATGACTGTTTTGTGTCAAAGAAGCAAACCGTAATAAAGGAACAGAGGAAATTAAAGTTTAAACTATATTAGTTTAGCATGTGTTTAAATCATGCTGCCAGATTACTTCCATGTTTAGCTGAATAGATAACTATAGTCATGAAAGCTCAGCAAAAGAAATGGATTCAATACTTAAATACTTATAGTCATAGAGGTTTGAGTGCATAACACTGAGTCAGGATTTTGGCTTATCCCTGCAACTGACATTTTTGCTACAAAGATCTTTGTTTGGATGCCGATTCGTCAAAAAAAAAAGTTCTAGACCCTTCTGTAACAAAATATCAGTATGATGTCCTTCTTTTCCAGACACTACAGCAAGCTCCTATTACAAACAGATGAGTTATCTAATATTCATTAGTGCCTCAACCATGAGATTTTGTTGCCATTAGAGTGTAATCAGTCAGGAGGGAGGACTATTTGTTTTTTGTCTAGTGCTTTAGTAGTTAATTTTCTGTAGATCCTCCTTAGAACAGAAAATTACAGCTGTAGAAATGTCTTAGTTTCAAGAAGCAGAAGCACCGTTTTTCTTTTACCTGTTTTCAAAAGAAATGTTCCATGGTTGTAGGTGAAGGACACGGGCATTGGAAGGAAAGCATCCAATGGCTGTAACTTAATTCATTGCATTTTTAGCCATGGTGGAAGTTCCCTGCTCTATAGAGCCGTGCTGGTTGCTACTTTAAGTTCTCTAAGCTCTACACTGATACAGGAGAAAGAACCAAGGCTGAGAATCAGTTACTGCTGGAAGTAATGACGTGATTTTAGGAAAGGTCACAGGAATTGCAGCATTTATTTTCTTCTGCAGACTATTTTGTGTAAAGGAAAAGAAAAATCAGAAAAATTAGAACATCTTGAAAAATCGAAAGTCAGAACTCATGGGGTTTCACATTATTTTCCTGCAGAGAGCAAGAAAATTGGCCATGATTTTTTACCACTGACGTATTATACTATGAATCTACAAATATTAAAATTTAGTGCAAATCTAACTCAACTCTTCAAATGGGAACAGTGTTTGCTTGGTGGAAGAAATGTGAACAGTAGGCCTCTGTGCTAGAGTATGTCTGTCCTCTAATGGAACCACTTGCTTAGTCTCAAGTGTGGCTGAAGAAAAAGGAACATGCAGGCAGAATAGGTGTCTTACAGAAAAGAGAATTAAATGAGAGTTTAATGGCTCTGACCTGGCTGCTCTTTGGCTATCTTCCTGTAATGAAACTTTAACACAGAGGTAACCACAGAACTGTATTTCCATAGTGCATCTCTTGGCTCTCCCTCTGGCTGTAGTGTGTATTTCTAGTGGGAAATACACATCAGGCAAAGAGGCTTCCATAGATTTGAAGAAAGTTCCATTACTTGACCAAGGGGTGTGAATGGCTGATAACACACCAGTGTTAGGCCAGACCTATGCAGGTCAAATTCAATCTGTGTGTGCAACATCACTAAAGCTGATGGGGCTGGTCCCATTTGCATTGTACATGCAGAAGTTTGAGACTTCAGTGCTCCTGGCTGTCAGTGTGCTCCTTGCACTGAAGTTACCACCCCTGAGGCAAAGGGAGCAGAACAAGATAGGTGAGTTTGCATCTCTGCTTATGTACTTTTCAGCCTGATGGATTAATGCAAATTCAGCTTCGTTGTTCATGTAAATTAAGATATCAGGTTTGGAGTTACAAGAGACGGGTGTGGACTTTTGCCTTTCTGCTGTCCTTGCTTAAGAGGACAACCTGTCGCAGAGATAGGTAACTGTTAAGGGCAGCAACAGTGATTTGCACTAACAAACTTGTGGAGCCTTCTCTCTGCAAGTTGTACATTTGAATTATTTTCTCTAAGTTTTAATGGATCTTCGACACATCTTCTCAGAATTAACAAGAGCAAATAATACTTTTGCAATGTTCTTAAGTAACAGTTTTTTAGGAAATTCCTGGCTCTAAATGATTACTGGGATACCTGACCTTGGATTTATATCTAAAGCTATTAGAAATTTGACTGTCTCTAATTGCCATGTGAAGTGACAGTCAGATCATCATGTCTGGTATATTTCGCAAGTCTAGGTTTTTGGAAGCTGCTTGAGATTTGACCTTGCTTTTTAAATTACTCAGAATCATTTCACATACCTAATTAGTGTGTGAGAAAATCACTTCAACTCACCTCATTTGACATTAGTCCATTAAAATAAGCTATGAAGTTTTGTCTATTGTTATATATTACTGTCACTTATATATGAATAAAAATTCAAAAAGAGAATTTTCCTAAACAGAAACTAAACTAGTGTATCATACGGTGTTTATAGCACTATTTACCTCAGCCAGAAAATTGTCACGTGTCACTTCTGGGTAAAGTAAGCCATGGTCTGGAGGGAGAAAGAGGGAAAAAAAAAATCTGTGCTATGTTTGTAGGAGACACCATTTAATCAGCTAGACTGGTTAATAACTCTTGCTGCCTTTTTTATTTGTCAAGGGCTCAATATTTTTTCAATATGAGGTCTGCTTCAGTGTGCTTTAAATGGCAGTTTATAATTAATGGTACTTGAGCGTGTCTCTTATTTCAAAAATTCATACAACATTCTTGGTTACAATTTATACATGATTTTAAAGTATAATTAACGTTCAGCTTTACAAGATATATGCAAACAGATATGCAAATTTGGAAATAAATATGCAAACATATAAAATGTTGTTGAATTAAGTAGTCCTTAACATTTTTAATGAAATCAATATTTTATTCATATTTTGCACACAATTTTGGGTGCTTAGCGATTTGGTAGTTCTCAGACTTTCGTGGACCATGGCTGCAGATTGATTCTCTTGTGGCTCATCTTGTCTTCCACTCTCCTGAACGTCATACTTTCTTTATGGAAAACAGGAGCTAATCTAAACTCCTCTGTATTATTTGGATTCTTTTCAATTATGCTTTTTGGATGTTTGAGATAGTAAACTTAACATGTTAATGAAACAGTTCAAAATAATCTTTATAAAAACTTCCATATTGAATCACATTAAAGGTTTGACTAGCCCAATATCCTATTTCTAAAAGTAGCAAAATAAAAAGAGAAAGATATGAAAATATATATCAAATATATCACCTAAATGTTTTTATAGCACACAGCCAATTGTGAGTCAAGAAATGCTTATAGTGGTTTCTATGCAGTTAGTTACCCTCCATGTAATTCCGTATTTTATATCTATCTGTCTGTCTGTCTCTATATAAATCTATAGATATATATCTAGATAAGAACTGATAAGATAGGAAAATCCTCAGGAGTTCTGAGAGAAAGTCAGGGCTCTGGATGTAGTTGCTAGTAAATAACTAGCTATTAGTACTGTGAGACTCGTAGGTTCTTCACAATTGTCACAGATACATATGTCATTGTAATATAGCAATAGATTGAACTAGGAGGGCATAAGATACACGTACTTGAAACTACATCCTTTATAGTGTAATAATAGAATGCATACTGGGGAGAGGCACCAGGAACAGTTGAAGGGTGTGGTGTTAAAGAGGCCAAAGGCTGAAGTGACAGCCGAGGTGTAGAGGTGGGTTTCCATTCTGCCTTCATGTCCATCCAAAGCATGCTGTAAGTTTGCACATTGCTGAACTACTGAAAGAATTTCTGCAACTGGAGAAAATTGCTGAAACTAGCTGTTTCTTCAGACACCTAAAGGACTCCATCTAGATTTTGCTGTTAGACAGGGTGGCTTGGACAAGCATTGACTGAGGCTGAAAGAATTTGAATACCTGAGCATACAAATGTAGAGTGAATGAGTGTGGCATAGAAAATTGCATTCAAGTCACAATGCACCATAGAATGCAGGAGTTGTATCCTGTTTAACTTCCAGGCTCAGAACCTGAGTAAATGTTACATTTTAAACTTTGTGCGCTACAGATCCCACAAGGTGACTCTGTTGAAGTGTAAATGTGGTTCCTTATCCTTGGTTTGCACGATTACTAATCAAGATTGCATGCCTGTGCTTTAATTCATTTAGGGTTACTACATCAGCTTCTTCCATACATAAATGGTCATGCTGAAGTCTGTGTTGTTGATTATTTAAGACTTGTTCATTTTAATAAAGTTTGTAGGTTTGGTCACTTACATTTTTTCAATACCATCTAGAATATGTTTCATTTCGTTTACATTAATGCATAAGTAATCAAAATTGTAATTATATTGCTAAAGAAACATCACTTAAAAATAGACATATAAATGCTGTTTTGATAATTTCAAACTGCTATTTGTGGTGCAGTGTTTTAGTTATGAGATGTAGAAAAATTTATCTGCCTTTGCAGGATCGTACTCAAAATGCTATTTCAGAGCACATAGTGCTATAGTATTTTTCTGAGAGATTGATTGATTTATTACTACAGGTATAGTGAGTAAAACTCCATATAGCTGCGTCCCTGTACATCTGTAGTAGTTTCGAAATTTTCAGAGTATAATTGACTGAAATTGATGATACATACTTAGCAAGCCAGTGTTGAGAGCTATGTAACACCCTCTACCGTCTCATACCAAGTAATATTGGGCTTTAAAAGACTATACCTACACACTTGCTCATATGCTTTTTATTCTCACAGCATATTTCAGTGCTAGGTTCTTGCAAGATTTTGGGCTGGATTTCATTTCAACAGATTGCCCAATCCCCTCTTCATTCTATTGTATTTGGTTTTTGAATTGTCTCAAATTCACCAATGGATTTATGACAATCTGAAAATTAATGGTAGCCTCTTACTTGCAGGGGCTGTGTGATTCAAAAATTCCTGACTTGACTGATACTTCTTTTCCCCTTACTTTCAGCCAGGCAGTCTTGTGTGCTTTTTAAACCAGTGTAGAGGCAGTAAAATGAGTATACATTGAAACTTTTTCTTCCTGGCACTCTATCACTTGGAAAGCAATCTGAGGCTTTTCCATAGGCTGATGTATTGGCAGTAACTTAAAACCCCCCAAAAATATAGAAACATGATTTTTGATTATGCTATAAATTGGGATTATTTCCTTCAGGCAGGTGGAAGGACATGCCAGCTGGACTTTATATGTTGGCTGTTAGAAAGCTTTGGAAGCCAAAATTATAATTAGCTCACTCATACTGAAATATGTTTTCCCTAGCTGTATTATTTTTTTGCCAGAGCCTGATGCAATTCCTGAAAGATGCAGTTCCCCTCAGCACAGGAAATATGCTCACACTGTTGGCATTAAGCAACCACGTGTGCAGGGGCTGTTGCAGTGCTTGCACAAGGAGGGGATGCATCTGTTACCTGGCACATGCCGGGGCTGTGTCTGTGACTGCAGGGATCTACACTCCGGGCAGAGCGGGGATTAATTGCTCAGAATTGCAGGAAACGCCTTTTAGAAGCAAAATGGGAGAAAAGCGGGGCAGGTTCATCAACAAACCATCGGTGCAAGAAAGTTGCTTGTATTTCAGCAGCACCTGGTTTTATGTGTTATAAAATAGGACTTGAGAGATGCCATTGAGATCCAGGTGTCACCTATGCAAAATTACTAGTGCACTCTGTACGTAAGTGGTGGCAGTGAAGGACTGGTAGGCATAGCTGAAAGAAACTTTAGCAATGAACCTTGGCAGGAAACATGGACTACAGCACGGAGTGCAAAAATCTGCCAGACATCACAAATACTTACTGGGACAATTAAAATCTCACTAGGACAGTAGAACAGTGAGAGTAAAGCTAGTCTGGGAATGTTTTTACTCACCCCCCTTTGTCACTCTTCTGATTTTAGCATAGATGTGTCCACTGTGAGAACTGGTCCATAACTTGTGTAGCTCACCAGATTTGAGAAAAGGAATGAAGGATACTGAGGCAGACAGTATAGCAAATGAGATGTCATAACAAGTCAGACACAGCTCTGCAAACAGAATCCAGATTCTTCTGTTTCACAGTTCAGTGCCATCCAGTGGTTCATTTTAATTTGATCTGAAATAGTTACCAATTTTTCCCCCCACTGTTTGGACTGTTTATTTGCAAGATGGATATTTAATCGTATTAGAGATGGTAAAATGCTTTCACTGAAAGTTCTCTCAGATTCTGTGGTTGATTCCTTTTACTTGCATTTGCTCTCTCTGTGTTGTGGGTGCTTCCCAGTGAATGGGGAAGTTTCTCAAAATGAGCCCATTTTTAAATTCCATGTTTGATATTAATTTGATTACTATGATGGTTACACAGTTGCATATTTTGAATATTTTGTTTTGCATAAAAGACCCTTATCAAACTCTCCATTTTACTACTTTCTTCCCAAAGAAATGTAAAACTTTCTGTAGGTACATAATTTTGTTTGGGTAAGAGACTCAGATAAAGTTCTAGCATTGGGCAAAAACGAAGAGGGAGCGTTTCGAGTCCAAGATGTTCTGTGCATGCGAGAGCCGCGCACCGTTGGCAGCTGCGGCTGAGGCAGCCCTTCCCTTCCCTTCCCTTCCCTTCCCTTCCCTTCCCTTCC
>VZRZ01005884.1:608926-635483 GCA_013398175.1 Climacteris rufus
TTCCCTTCCCTTCCCTTCCCTTCCTTCCCTTCCCTTCCCTTGGCCAGCCCTTCCCGCCGGCGGGCCCAGGCAGAGGCGCGGTGCGTACGCACTGTCCAGCAGGGGCTCCAGGACGCACAGAACCCTCCTGGTGCAGCAGCCGGGCACCCCGCAGGACCCAACAGCGTTTTAAAGAGTATTAAATAAGTTTCTTGTATTTATTATTTCAACAAAAACTCCTCTAGTACATTCATGAATGGATCAACTCATATGGACAGCCTCCCTTCAGTGTGAATTTTCTAACCGGTTTTGAAACTGATTCTTTGCAGACACAAGAAGCATGTGGAGAATCATATTCTTGCAACTGCAAATCAGTTCAGGTATTTTGGTAGACAAAAAGATGAAATTCAGAGCTAGAGTAGAATAAAGAGCTAAAAACTAATGGACCACTTTGAAGTTTGAAGGCAAGCTGTTAACCTTACTCCATGAGGCTGATAGTAATCCAGCAAGTTTTTTCCCAAATACTGGACCTGATGCATGTTTCTCTCCTTAAAATGCTCTCTTGTTTTTCATCTGTTGAAAGATTAAGGAGAAAATCATGCTTATAATGCTTGAGTTGAAAACTTTCTTACTAATTTTAGTAATATTCAAAGGGGAGGTTTAATGCCGGTTTGACTTCTTAAGTAACAGAAATCCTGTATCTTTTCTTTTCTTAGATTCTTGAATTCGTGCAAATACCAGTTACCATCTCAAACTCTGCTTCTTTCACACAGGAAGAATGAATGCTGTAGAGTGTGCTACTACCAGATAATACTGAGTTGCTGAATAGAATGAAATGTTTAGAATTAGAAGTCCAGAAAGTAAGCATGAAGCTGTATTACTTAAAAATTACTATAATTTCCATGGTGAAAAAATGTAGAAGGATGGTAATACAGTTTGTAACATGCACAAAATCTTTTATTTTGATGGACTGTTT
Organism: Climacteris rufus; assembly: GCA_013398175.1. NCBI lineage: Eukaryota > Metazoa > Chordata > Aves > Passeriformes > Climacteridae > Climacteris > Climacteris rufus. The sequence goes on from VZRZ01005884.1 coordinate 609,882, forward strand.
TCTATGTTTTGAAATCAATGAAATACAAATGATGGGAATGTAGTAACAAATATGAACAGGGTAAAAACTTGAAACCTTTACTGCTTGAAAAGAGGGAATACTCAGACTTTCATGCTTCATATTCTGGAAGGTACCAGCAGCTGAACTGTAAAATCTTAATTTTCCTCTAAGTTATACAGTGAGATACTGGCAGATCTGGTATATTTTCTTCCTCTTTAAAGCTGGATGTGTATTATGAAAGCAGTTGCTTTCCACACTTTTTACTGACTTACATCTTCGTAACTTAGGTAACATTTTGTTTTGAGCTAGTTTTGCATTAAAATACATAATGCCTGAGTAATTCTCTTGGTTGTTAATATTTTGGTAGGACTGCATCTTGCCAAAGTAATTCTGATTATACTCTCAAAAATCTCCAGGAAACAAAATGCGGTGCCGGAAAATACCTGGACAAATACATAGATCTGGAGAAAGGAAGAGACGTTTGTATGTGCTTCAGACCAGATTAAAGCACTTCTGTTTAATATAATACTACTGATAAGCACTGTTTTGCTATGTCCTTACTGATTTGCTACAGAACAGGAAATGTAAACAAAGATCAGTAATCTCCCCAATTTAAGTGCAGTGCTAGGCCTTGTTAGATTCCTACCTCTTGTTTTTATGTAGGTAAGCCAAGGTGTACAAAGGAAATACATATTTCACTAGGGCTATTTGATCTGAAGTGAGTTTGCTTTGAAATTATTTTTGCTTTTTGAAATTTGTTTGCTTTGCTTGTCTTTGCCTAGTGACACTATGGTTCCAGGGCTACTCTGCCAGCTGAGGATATCTCTGCTGTAGCAGTTAATAAATGTTTGTTGCATGGATTTACTTTTTGCCAATAGACTTATCTTAATGATCTATTGTGGACCTCAAAGTAAAAAGCATTGTCCTACTCTGATATTTCAACAAGATCATCTGCAAACTCTGGCTGATGGTGACCATGTCATAGGAGCCAGTAGGAAATCTGTTATGATTTCTTCATATATATGTGGTTAACCATTAGCAATTACCAAAAATAGCATTGTATGTACATATACAGCAAAAAAGAAGCTAGAACTTTGTGTGGGAGAAAATAATGTGAGAGTGGCAAGTGTGACACGAGAAGGGTAAAGCTACACACCCATACAGAAGTTCTGTGTATCATTTGATGGCTTTAGTACAGAGAAGTGGCTGTGTGGAATAACAAACTGTTGTACCTCTGAACTTACCATTGAATAAAGAATCCTCAAAACCAAAAAAATGAGACCCATGAATAAATGAATAAGAAATGAGCTGTCAGCTGAAAAGAAGCAATGAAAATCTAGAAAGAGAAAGAAAAATGAAGATGAATTGATGCCAAAAAACAAAGTGCCAAAAAAATCAGGGTCTGTTGGATTGGTATGAGCAATAATCCCTAGTTCCTCATTAGCTCCATATACAGTGCATGTTGTCAGAGTCCTTTGGTCCTACATTAATTTACAAAGTATTTTGATAAACAATTCATTGTTTCCAAAAGAGGTACCACCCAAGCAATGTCTAGGAGCAGTCATGTAATAAAAGCACAAAATGCAACCAAGGGTTCTAAAAGTTTACTCAAATGCATCTATTGTATAATGCCATGATCAGACCAACAGTCATTATTCCTCCTAGGACTTCTATAAACACCAAAGAACATAATTTTCTAAATTCAGCAACCATTTATATGTAATACTAATATTATACAAATAGTTAATGTACTTTTCTTTTTATGCAGTACAAGTGACGTTGAGGAGAAGCTGTGCCATTATCCAGCTGTGCTTACACCATTAGGGAGCTTGTTCTGGATCACAGGTAAGTTAGATAAATATTTTGGCTTCGTGTATTTGGGTACAGAGCCTGTGGTCAGCAGTTGGTATTTGGCATGCAACTGCCTACTTTATCCATTTTTATGCACTAACTAATTTCCTTGATGTAGGGATTTGGGGATGGTGAAATAATTTCATAAATTATAAGCAAAAACAGTAATCTGTTTCATCTACTTCATTCTGGATAGCCATTGCATAAAAACTGTCAAAAACATATTGCTCCAGGTTCATCCCTGCCACAGTTCCATTGATTACAGTGGAGTTAAATCAAAGATGAATCTGTCTGTTCAATTTAAATCTAATGATTGGTTAAAAAGTCAGGGGGAGAGCCCTGTCTAAATCCTGGGCTGTTTTATCCTTGTGTCAGCATTTAATTCCATTTGCATATAAGCCTATTTCCCTTCTCTAAATTTAATTTGTTAGAGCTTGGCCCTCAGCAACAACAGCAACAACAAAATAATTGCATGCACTGTTGGGCAGTGGTGCCAATACAGCATGTGCTATAAAAATGTCTCATGCAAATTTATAAAATGCAGGCATTAATGACATTCTGCCTGGTAACAGGTATCTGGATATCTGAAAAAAACCCCAACCTTGAGCTACTTCATGGACATGTGACATCTAACGATACACATATGAAGAAGTCTTTTTTAAATATCAGCTATTAATTGTGGCTCTTTCACCAAAGGAAATAAGATATCCATGTCTTATATAACCAGTAGGAACATTCTAGAGTTTCACTGCGATGAGATAAAACTGGCTTAGGCTTAGTTCTTCTTGCTGCATGTTAGATATCATCTGTGATTTAGCAGGATAAGGAGTGGGGAGGAGTGGTTGGCATTGCCACAATACATCTTGTTTGTTTAGCTGCCACACTCCACTGCAGTACTATTTATATGTTCTCATATCACCTAGCCTCAAAATGCAGTCCAGTCTTCATGGAGACCTTTCACCTGGCCATTTTAGAACAAAAAGACTTTTCCTGTTGAACTTGACCTGATCAACAGTCATTCCAACCAACACTTCTTCCAAAGGTAGTGCTACCTGCCTAAAGTTTATAGGATCCTTTATTCTCTTTTTCCCTTTCCTGGATATTTGATTGCACCCAAAGGGGAAACACACCAATCAAAATGTTTTGTAGGATTTAATTTGAGTTTTTCTTTCTTCTTTAAACACCAGCCTTTTCATCATAAATTCTGATGCATTCAAACTAATCATGGTAATAGATTCTTATGTCTTGTTAATTTTGCACAGCTTCATGATCTGTTGAGAAGAGGTCACTTCAATGCACAATTTGTGGAAAGGAGACACTGATGCCAAGGGGTAAATATATTGACCTGAGGCACTGTGCAATATTGTGCAAATAACAAAGCCTGGAAGAGAAGTCAGATTTTCTGAATTAGGGCTGCATGATATGTCACTAAGGCCCTGCTATACTCACTCACAGAGAGTGGAAAATAAATACAAATCTTCCCACTTTCTGATCTCTGTGTTTAGATAAATCAGGTTATTTCCTAATGCATCAGATCTTTTTAATACACATTGTTCCTCACATGGACAGGAAAGCCCACTATTACCCCTGTTACTTGCTCCCATTACCTCTTGATGCACTTGAAGCCTATCCTCAGTAGGATTAGAAGTCACTCAGGACCTTTCAGGAGGCACTTACCACTTTACAGGATTAGGATAAGCCTGCCTTTGATGTTTTTGTGATCATACCCATCTGTCATAACTGAACATAGTGAAGTAGGCTTTATTTTTATTTAATGTTCTAATTATATTTAAAAGGTCAAATATAAAAATATGTTTTCTCAGTTTGCCTGCTTTTCTTTAAAAAATCAACGAAGACATGTTGTTTTTCAATACATATGCTAATCTTTGGAAAGGAAAAAACCTGTGGTTAGAATCAGCAAATAAAGATGTGGTTTCACCTGATTTTAAGGTTTAACAATTGTACTCCATGTCACACTCCTTGCTCTTCTTCCATCCATATATTCATTACAAATGTCAGATAAGGCTAATCCTTTGTGTGACATTACTACAGATGGTTACATTGGGGACTTAAACCAGATGCTGGTAGTCTGGATAATCTGGATAAAAGCTGGTAACCTAAAACAAATCCATTTTGTGTATTACTCATGCTAACAGTTAAGATATGTATAAAATCTTTATTACCCTTTAACACTTTATATAACTCGTTTGCTTTCCTCTTTTTATACTTTCAAGCTTTTTATTTTGGAGAGGATTTTTCTACATCTTCCATTGTCCTTCTACCTCAGCTAAATCATGCATGTATGTATGTGATAAATAAGATTTGGAGAGGGGAGAGAGACTTTCTAGATGAGAATGAATACTAAGTTTACATTTTGTTTTCAAATTCCCATTGGGTGGAAAATCGGCACTTTTCAACTGGGACTCCTGAAAAGGAACTTTAATCTACCTCACTCCTAAGAAGAGGTTTAATGAAAATATTAGGAGAAAAAAAATTACTCCATTCTGTAGTTTTGAAGAGTTTTTGAAATTGAGTGGTTAGGATAGGAGCTGATAGGGATGTCTTCTGCTGAGTGGCCTAGACCTCTGACTAGTGTTGAGTGTTTGGAACCCTTTTTTTTCTGTCTATTTCAGAACAGAAATATCCTATCTGAGATGGGATTTACTCTGAATATTATGTATATGTTTATTCTTTCATTTAGTAATGGTGATTGTATTCTGAACTGGGGGATTCACAAAGACTTGTTAGTCTAGGAAGAACTCTGTGTGTTTGTGTGCATGTGCATATGTGTGTGTTAAGCAGATAATTATTTACAGGTGAAATTCTGTGACAAAAACATGCTTAACTACAGAAATGTAGGCAGCACTCAGAATGTGTCATATTGTGCCATATATTCCATATTTGCATGAAACAGAAGGGTTCCAAGGTATAATAGATTTAACTGAAGAATGTGCTGTCTGTTTAAATCTGAGAATGGGAGACTGCAAGTTTAAACTAATCAAAATAGTGAAGTATGGTTCTTACAGGGGCAAAAATATGACAATGATTAGAGGCTGGGATCTCAGCTGGAAATGTCTATATGAAAGATAACATTCTGCTACCATTCCCCTTCACTTCTTACTTAATCTCTCAGAGCTTTTGTACTTGTATTAGAGATGAAGTAGGAATGTGAATTTTTGTTTTATTCCTAGTTGGAAGTCTCCAGCAGAGGAAAAAGGACAGAGGAAAGAAATGTGCAGTGTTGCATCTAGTGTCTGCATCCTTCCTTGCCTCCTTATGACTGACAGTGAATGCTGCCTGTGACTTGAGGAATTGGAGAGGAAGACACTAGGTTATTATTTGTAGCTTAGTATAATGCTATTTTGGGCTCTTTCAACTGTATTATTTTTTATTTATTCCTAGGTTGTGCTTCTAAGCTGGTCACTAGTCTGGAAGTATAGGAAAGTATGTTTACCAAGCACCTGAGCTATGCAATTATTGTGTAGCTTTTCATCTGCTGCCTAGCACACTTGAGATTCAGATTAGGGTAAACAACTTGAGCAGGTTCCCATACAGTAAATGATCTAGGGTCTAATCTCATCTCCCTTTAATCCAGTGAGCTATGAGGACAATGGTCTGGAGCATGGTTCATGGAGCAGGGTTTCTGTGCTTTGCTTCTAAAGCTTGTTTTGCCCCTAGTGTGTACTACAGGAACTGGTAAAGAAGTCAAGGTCCCTGGTCAGCCTAAGCATGTGTAGTACTGAGGTTTGAATGTGGGATGTAATGCAGCATTCTGCTACCAGTCAAAGCTCTCAGCTGGGCAATCCTCATAGTCTTTAGCAGCATATCCAGTAGCTAGTAATGACTACCTCTTTCAGAGTCCTTACTGTTTCAATGATTCTAAAAGTGTATAGATCACACTATTGGCTTAAATTAACACAGTTCTGCTGAAATCAATAGAATCCAGATGACTTACACCAGTGGAAAACCTTGATCCTTCCCTTCATGTATAGAATGAAGCAGTGAAGTGTACTGCTCACTGTGGGCCAAATAATTCTCCACAAGTTGCTGAAAATGTTTAGAAGAGCAGTCTGTCATTACACCTTAGAGCACACTGCAAGGATATATGGTGCAAACTTTCTGCAAGGAGATGAGTAAAGACTTACTGTCCAGATATTTTCTGTTGTTAATATACTGTTATCAAATACCATCATAATTGTTCATTTTGGGATCATAAACCTTGATAGTGGAAGAGAGGGCAAATACTTTGGTCTTAAAGGTTAGCCAAAGGAAGACAAATTACTGCAAAAGATATTGAAAGGTGAAAGACGTGAGTAATTACATGAAATGCTATGAGCAAGGAACCAAACTCTTACAATTATGTGTTTGGAGGCAAATGAGGTCTTGGTGGGCTGATATGCATTATACTAAATATTATAATTAATAGTGATAATGTTATTTTAATGGTTGTGGTAATCAAAAAGTGGAAGCAATATCTGGATCTAATTGATAGCAACATTTGACTAACCTTTGACAATTACTTTTTTAAATATAAATTTTTAGATTGTGACTTTAAACAGTAGCAGTTCCTTGGTGATTTATTTTAGAGGCTTTAAAGGCTATGAAAATAGAGTAATGTTTTATTATTGACCATATAGATGTGGTTGAAAGACCTGTGCATGGGGCAGATATTTTGCTACCATCTGTACCATCTTAGAGGAAATTCCCAGTTCAGCAGAGCTATTTCTTTGCATGTTGTAGGCTTGGAAATGTCATTTCAGCACTATAAAGTCTGATTCATCAAGAATGAAACATCAGTTTCAGAAATGCTATTTAGTGGAGTGTGTATGTATGGAAATGATGTCATGGTATAGAGAGGGTCCTGGGTGATGAGTATTTTATGATCCACATATCTCTAATTCATCTTTTGCTTTTGAAACATAACACATGTTCTAGCTGCACTGATACGGGTTCTTGCTTATTATAGTTAATGGATTATTCATCCTCTTTGTCCTTGACATAATCCTAAGTATGTGCATAAAACTCAGATCATGTTGCCCATAAAAACCAATCAGCCCAGAGTTCTTCTGCAAGGTGTTGAACATTCACCCAGAGCAGATGGTAAAGATAATGTTTAATAAACAGTTAGAGGATTAGTTGGAACAGAAATAAGCTAAGAGAAAGGGATAATTTCATTTCATATGAAACTCCATGACATTTCATGTACCCAAGGACTGATTAAAATTACACCAAAAGCTGCTCTTTTTGGCCAGTTTGTCCTAATACTGACCCTGCTTATATTGTCAGCTGCTGTATCTGCATGTGTTATTTTACCACTTTCTGAATAACTCAGAAGAAAGCTCTTCTGATTCTCCTGTGGCTGGCAAAAGTAATTCTTAATTAAATAGGAACAGGAGAGATGATAGGATTCTGCTAAATGTGATGAATATATTTAAGCAACTGATACCTCAACTGATGTTTAGAAGAAAAGTATTATAGGTAATTTTAAACATAAATAAATTTAAAATGGTAGTTTTCATAATGTGCGGGGTTAAGCTTTGGTTTGCCTTGAATATTTAGATGCTGAATGGAAAACAGAGCAGGGATAGTCCATAAAATTTTTCAGTGTTGTTTTAGGAAAATTTATTTTTGCCATCATAAAAGTAATGGAGTAACAAAACCGACAGATTTTGCATCTTGCATAGCATTTCTAATTAATGTCCAGTTGTTCTTTAATAAGGTTTAATAAAATAAGTTGAATAAAACAAATCAGAAGCAAATATTTTACAGTTGTAGTATTTCTGGGCCCATGGTTATCTGCTATAAATTTAAGATTTATAAATCAGAAGCTCTGACAAAGCATGTCAGGTATGGGTCCTGCAGAAACAATATAAGTGGAGTCTACTAGGAAATGCAGTGTCCTTTGTTCTGAACACAAAATTCAAATTAAACAAAGTTGTTCTCATAAATAAACACATGTTCTTCTGAGAAGACATTTTAGAGTGGCTGGTGGGAGACAGAAGACAACTATTTCTTTTAATGGTTATGGTGCAAGAGCAGAACAGGATCAAAATCCAAACTATTAACTTTCTTTACTGAGACTCAGTGGTCACTGAAGCATAAAACCAGATGTGAGCATCTCTGGACTCAATCCAGCTGAAGCTCAAAGCTTTGATCAGTCTTTAATGGCAGAGCATTGTTAGCTGCTTCTGTAATACAGGAAGACAGAAGTATTCTAGAATCAATATAATGGCATTTACACTGAAGTGGGCCAAAGCCAAAACCTTTGAAAGCCTCTTGAAGTTTGGTGGCTTGGGTAGTATCACCACCTAGTAGTTCCAGAATTCATCTGAAATCTTCTCAAAACCTGCTCCACATTTCCTAGCTATTTCCTGTGCTTAAGACAGTATTTGGCACCCTAAAATAAAGGTCCTAAAGTATTTTCTTCTGCTGCAGATTTTTCCTAATTTAACTTGTGCTCCTGTTGTTTCTCCAATTAGTTACTTTTGAAAATGTTTCATTTGGCACTTCAAACAGTCAAGTCTATTTAAAATAATCTGGATTAACATAAAAATAGGAAGACAGTTAAGAATGGACTAGAAATTAATGAAATCTTCACTTACAAGAATTGTAAATATTTTGTTACAAGATACAGATTTAGCTGATTAATGGCTGTGAAACAGATTACTGTAAAATTTATTTCCAAATTTCCTTCAGCCTGCTAAATACTTGTCCATACTTCATTGTAGCCATCTTTTGAAATCACAGTGGCAAGAATAAAGCTCAAGAAGTCTGTCAGCTGATACACAGTGTCAGAATCAGATAGTGCAGCTCAGCAAGAAGAGAGGGTCATATCGCACAGCTGAGATGAGACCTAGATAAGTCTAAAGCAAGTTATGGCTTTATCTCAGCTTAACCTTGAACCAGATGCCCTTTCCAAAGCCCTCCCCCCTCCCCATGCTTGTAGTGTCTACAGCTGTAACAAACAGCTAGAATTAACAAAATTAGAAATGGGAGAAACGCAGCCTTAGAAAGGATATTTTTCATTCAAAACATGTTTCTCAAAGTGTACAGATAGAAATAAATTGATTGATTAGCTGAATTTTGAAATAAAACAGATTCAGGTATAAAAGGACATTTTCTGTTTAGGACTTTATGTTAGCAGAATAATTATAGCAATGAATTGTGTTGTGGAACAAAGTATTTTTTACCTTGTTCATGTTTTTAATTTAAATAATATTCCCACCACAATAAACTTCAGAAATTTTGATCATTGAGGGGTAGGTAGGCATCCTAATTCTTCCCCAGATTGTGAATGATTAACATACAAGTAATTTCTGCAGGCACACAGAATGCTGTTCACCTTGTGAGTCCCTTCAGTTACTCACTCTCCAGCCTGCCAATTAGTGTGTTCACATCGTCCTCAGATAATGCTTTTTTCCCCTTTCTGTATTTTTCTGGTCTTGGCAGGGAAATGTCAGAAAACAAGCTTTGTTTTGATTTCTTCCCCTTTGTTTTTCTCAACTGCTGCCTTTTCAAAAGTTTTCAGAAATCAAATGTGTGATTGCTTTTTTATTTCCATTTTATCTCTATTGATTTCCTAGCTTGCATTCTCCAGCTCTAATATCTCCTTTAATGGGGTCTCTGTGATTCTTTTCCCACAAGTGAATGCTTTTTAAATTTTTTCCATCAGAATTAGACACTTGTACTTCATTAAGAGATTTTTTATTTTTCGTAGCTTTGAGATAGGTGAGATCCTACCACTAAGCATATCACATTTTGGATGCATTTCTTGTGTGCATAGTTACTGCTCTTGACTTGGATTAATAAAAAATCTCTTTTTTTTCTCTAAAGCTCTTCTATTCAAATGCACAATTTCTTTTTTCATTGTTAGATGCTTGTCCAAAGGAAAGTTAAAGTTGTACTTGAATATCATGAGACAATATTTTTTTAAATAGAAAATCCACAAATCATTCATTGACTCAGTCTAAGTGTCTCTGGAACACACCCTTGTGAAGATAACTGTGATGATATGTGCTTTTCTGTTGCAATAGTTTTATTGGGAAATGTAATGTTTTGCTTCCTGGTTACTTCAGTGGGTTTTAATAAACAGATCTCATGCAGCTACAACAAACTACCTAATGATATTTCACAAAGTGCTTTTCCTAATAGGAAAGAAAGCCACTAGCAACAGAAGTTGCTGCTTTTCATGACAAATATTCGTAATTTTTATCTCATTTTAGGTTAGGGGATCTCCAGAATAACACAGTAGACCACATATGACCAAAACTCAGAGTACAGCTAAATTTTCTCTCCTTCTCCAACTTCCAAGGTCGCTGCTGAAGATTTACTTTAACTGTGTTACAAGTTCTGATGTTCATTCCCGAGACAGATCTCAGTCTGCAGTTCTGTATCCAAAAGAATAACCACAAGGACTTAGTTCCTGCTGATGGATTATTGCTGCACCTGTGACTTCTTAAATTAGCCACAGCTGGACTAGCTGGGACCTAGCAGCTGCCAATGGAGAGCTGCAGTCTGCTTCAGGAACTCTCCAGCTTCTCCATCAGGTGCTTTGGAACTGAAAACCAGCACTGAGACAGGAGAAGGGCAGTGACAAACACAAGTTCTCTTTCCTCTCATAGGAAATAAGCCTTATTCAGTTTAAGCTGAGTCAAAGCCATATTCTAACACCCGCTTTCCAGATAACTGCTTAAATTTCTGCATACTGCAGAAATATAATTGACAAACACCCTTCTTAATTTGGATGATCTCCCAGTAACCTGGAAGTAAAATATCATTTTTCACAATTTGTGGCTTTTAATTCCTCCAGATATGCAAAAACAAACAAGCAAAAAACCCCAAACCTGGTGCAGAAGAAGAATTGGAAAAATCCCAATATAAAAAGAGATTTGAAAGGACTGCTGTTTCTTCTATCCAGTAAATAATAGATTCTTTTAAAAAACCCAGAGGACAGAAGGGAAGAGTCACCCTTCTGCTTTCTCCTTCCTCAGATATCCTCTTCTGGAAACCCTATAAAAGAGGAATGAATTATATGCTTTAAGGATGCCCTTCATTAGCATAATAGGAAGTAATACAAGTAATACTGTCTTCTGCTTTCTTCTGAGACCACCTATCACCTGGCTTGGCTTGGCTTGGCAGTCACACTAAGCTGGCTGCTACTGTGGCCAGTGAGAGCATGGAGAGGCTGGATACAGAAAAGGTTGGATCATCATGTTTTCTAGCAACCTCATGTTTTTCAACATCCTTTCTTAAAGAAAATACAGAAATTGCTCCAGGTTTTTGGTGTAGACTGGTAAGATACAAAATCTATTCCTCCTGCCCAGAGGTTAAATTAGTGGGTAGGAGGGGTTGTATGATGCCTTGCTTGTTTGTAATTGCTAGTTAAAGAAAATGAAAGGAAATGTTTTGTTTTAAACAATTCTGTCCCCTTTTGAATGTTTGCAGATGTGTACATATAAAAATCAAACTTAAAATATTTCCAATGCAAATAAATCCAACTATAATGCGTTTAATTTTAGCAGATAAGTATTTACTGGGGTCCCAGATTCATTCTATTTCATCAGCTGTGCCCTTGTTGGTATAATAGAGCTGTGTGTGACATTAGGTGTGGTGGATTCCATTTTGCTTCAGGTTGACATTTCATGGCACTAAGTATAAAAAATTACTTCCTCAACAAAGCTTTCCTTGGTGGAGCTCTTGGAGACAACCTTTTCTCATGCTAATTGGAGCCTGTATGATGGTTGAGTGGTTGCTTCACTGTTCTGTTTGAGTCTTTGACACTTGCCCTGTTGCCATCACATGCTAAAGATAAGATGGATAGCAAAAAATGTAAAGGAGAACCAAAAAGGCTACGTATTGGTTTTGTGTGCATTTGAGTGCCATTATTTAAGCAGGTCAATTCACTCGCCAATCAAATGAAAACGAAGTGAATGGAGGGTGGCTGGCAAAACTATCATTGCTAATCCGGACTAGGATTTTCTATTGAAGCTACAAGAAGTCATGTATATAGGGAATAATTTTCAATATGTATTATTTGTATATATACATGTCCAATAGTCAAGCATGGTGGAAGTTTGTAGAGACTGATTGCCTTGTGAATCTATAACAATGAAGCCTTGTCTTTATGAAGCTGAGAGCCTTGGATTACAAATCCAAGTAAATGGGAGCAAATCGAGGGTTAATGTATGGCAAGGTTGCTTAAGATCAAGAGTGCAGTCTGTCTTTTAAAGAAATACTGGTCTTCTTACTGAGGCAGAGTTTGGTGATACCAACACATGGCATTGCCATGCAGAGAACAGATAAATTTAGATTGAATGATTTCTCATTTAAACAGGGACCAACAGGGAGTTTGTAATAAAACGATTTACACTCACTTTGGAATATGACAATAGCAATTTTTCTTGTTCTGAAAACAAACCATTACTGATGTATGTTTGTGACCCAGCAGGAAGTTTTCTAATGCAGACTCTTTCCACATCTATTCAGTAGAAGATGTAATTTGTCCAACTTGTCTAGCAATATATAATACCATGTGTTATTACTACTGTCGCATTTTCTTATCGTGGTGAAAAATTTGGATTTGTTAGTAATGCCCCAGAAGTGACATATGTCCTTCAGCCTTGAAAGCTTAGCTCTTAATGAATTAAAGGCTTAAATTCACTTGTCTGTTTTTAGGTTTCATTAAAAATATTTGTGGTGTAATCTCTGATTCTAAAAAATTTATCAGGTAACATTTTGACATATGTAATAGCAATTTTTCATTCATATGCTCTAATGTAAATCTGAAGGGGCTCCTTTGTCAGTGTAGTAAATCAAGGTGAAAGAACTGACTTCTTTTCACAGGAAATTTTAGTTTCATTTAAAATGCCTGATAATAGAAGTATTTCTATTACTTGTGGTTTATTTTAGCTGTGTAACAGGAAAAGTTGTCAGTATTTCTGATCTAAATCCGAGGTCTCAAGTTTCTTTCTTCATCAGTATGGAAACAACCAATCCCATGTACCTGGGTACAGTCAGTAGAGCTTGTGGACAGAGTGTTGCTTGTAAGATCAGCTGAACTCTGGGTGATGTTCAGGATCACTTCAGGTCAGATGGAACTGTCTGTGCTCCCTACCACCAGCCAGAGATGTTTCTAAGGCTTCCTTGCTGAATAAGATGATACTGATGCAGCTCATCATGAACTAGAGAAACAGATGGCATTTATAAACACAGGATCTTGAAGAAGTGCCCATCTAAGGGAATGCTTTGGTTCTTCAGTATTGGTGGGCACCATTGCTTTTATGGGAGAAAAGTTAGCAGAAATTAATTGTAAATAATTGCACTGAAATTTCTGTGCAGGCCCAATGGGAACACATTCTTCTGATTTCTAGATTATATATAGCAACATCTTGATGCTATTATGATGATTACCACTTTGCAATTGGTATGTCTTAACTCAGCACAGGAACATAACATTCCTAATGAGATATAGCAATAATTTACCTGTCACAAAATGATCTTTTCCCTCGGAAGTGACAGTGCCTTACCATTATGAGTATATCCCCGTTGACTAAAGCACTAATGAATACAGGTCTAGCATTATCATATTAGATATTTATGCCATTTGATAAAGTGTAGAACTTGATCAGCATCAAAACTATTCATATAGTTCATGAATCCTGGAGGTAGTTAAGGCAGTGAGGATGTATTTTCTTTTTTTTTCTGGCACACAGAAGCCTTGAACTACTCAGGAAATAGCTGGGGCAAATGAAGAGATTTTTCAAAGGAGACTAGAAGAGTTAAGCATTGCAGTCTTAATGTAAGTTTTTGTAAGCATTTTCTTTTGGAATCTCTGAGCCATTGTTCCTGTAAGGCTCAGTGTTGTACTGCCTCTTTAGGCTTTCAGCCCACAAATTTATGTGGGATTAATTTTAAGCATGTGGGCCTGTGGACTTCAATAGGCACATCTGTATGCATTTTCAGAAACAGAACTGTAGGAGAGATTCCCATTTATTTTGATGGGAGTTTTGCCTGAATGTGCTTTGAACTCTTGTGTTACTAAAGGCATTCTTGGACACTCCACTTGCAATGTTTTAACTAGGGAGAAGTTAATTCAGTGAGAGAAGTGTCTATTGCAAGTTTTGCCACACTTACCAGAGGAAAACTGTTTTCTTACTGCTGAATTGCCTTAGTGATGTAGGTTTACTTCACAACACATGCAGTAGCAGATACATAGTTTAATGTCAGTATTATCTAAACTCTGTACTGTTGCTTTTGTATTATTTTGCTTACTATGAGTATGATTGAAGAGATGGTACAAATCTTCAAAATACACAGTTTATGCACATATGCATCACTGTGAATTATTTTATAACCATTCTATCATTTTTAAAAGTGCTGTATACCATGGTATTTCTTTGCTGTGTTGTGAGTTTTGGTCATTTTCTTGCAAACTCAATGAGGATGACTTTGAATACTTGAGTAGGGTCAAGCTATTGCCTAGATATTTAGAATTGTGTTTGAATTGTGCATATAACTGCTGGTCAAAACCTAATATTATTATGCAGCTCAAACCTCCAGAATTTTGAAGTGAGTTTTTAATAAATATGTTAAGATTAAGGTTGCTGTTTTAACATAGTACCACATCTCCTCTATATTGGTTTGCAGGATCTAATGGAGCCCTGGGTTTCACAGTGTTGTATTATTTTGTGGTAGTGCTGCACTTACTGCCATGAATCTAGATATTACAGTCGCTGAATAAAACTGGGTTTTGAAGTGAAAGAGAATCTGAAGTTGCAAAATTTGATATATTTTGTAAATGGTGCATGAGAATTTGTGAACAATTCTTCAGCAATGCAGTGTCTGTAAAAAGGTAGAAGGCAGGGATTGAGCTCGATAGTGACGGGATTTTCTGGAACCAATGCACCGGAGTTCCAGTGTGGACTTCCACTACAGGACCAGGCATGATTTCACTGGAAACATCTTCCCCACATATTTTCTGTCTGAATGCAGAAACTGATCTGAGTCTGGCTTTAAGCATGTACTGTTGGGGGACACATGCGTGCTCCAGCTATAGCCTATCTCTAATTACAGGGAGTGGTATGTATTGTGTTGCTTTAAGAAGCACTTCATTTTCAGAAAACAATGAATGGCTTTATCTCCGTCAGTGCTATCCCAATTTGTTGCCTTTTAAAACTAGAAATGTTTAAGAATTTCTGAAAATTTATGTGACTGGTACTAGGCTGTCACACTGGCTCTGTTCTGTAGCAGCAGAATGCAAGGTCAAGCATGCAGACTGAGCCATGAGATGACACCAAGTACAAATCCATATGAAGGACTGGGCAAAGAGCACAATGTGAGTATTTGGTAGTTGATAGGAAGTCATCTTGGATAGCATTTACCTTTTTGCCCACATTTACATGCTAACATTAAAAATGTTGATGAGACAGAATGGAGTCCTGGATGGCTCATAAGTCTTTTCAGTATTTAACAAAATACTGTACTATTGGATATCTCCATCTGTTTTAGTACCGGTTTCCTACTAAAGAACATAGTCCAGCTTACAACAATGATAATTTCTGGACAATGCTAAAGTAAAATAGGTTCAAACTGGTACCATGGAAGTGAAAAACCCTATTTATCCATGCATCGACCCTTCATCAGCAGAGTTTGTCCAGGATTAATATTTTTTACTAAAGGCATTAGAATCACTTGAATAATTCTGATATAAACTAAGTTTGGATCATCTTATTCTAACACCTCATCAGCCAGAGTAATGTGATGAAAAATGTAACTAGTCACTTTTTCTAGAAAGATTAAGACAGTACTTCTTTAAAGTGATTGGAAAACCTCTGCTATGTGTGATGAAAGAAAACCAAACCCTATTCCAATTTTACTGAAATATGCAGAGAATCCTTAAGCTGCTAAAGCCAAGGCTGTGTTCCAAAATTATCCGTTGTTAATATTGAGCAAATATGTACCAAAAAACGCACACAGAAGGTATGTAAAATAAAACAGATGCAAAATATTTCTTCACTATTATTACTTGAGTATTTTCTGTTACATGACCATATTTGTATTTGCTTTGTAAGCAAACGATTTTCTTTTGAAAGTCACAAGTCATACATAATTTCTGTTACAATAAAATGAACATGCATTTAAAATGCTACATGAAAATAATTTCTTCACAGTCCCCCAAAAGGTGGACTTAGATAGCTGAAGAAACTGAGGAAGAAAACCTAAATGCAAAACTGCATCACTGACCCAAAAGTTTGCTGTCTTTGGGTCCTTAGTCTTTTGGTTCTGATAGTACAAACATGCTGATTCAATCTACAGACTAGTAACTAGCATGTAGAAATGAACCATCTCTGAAATATGTAACATTTATGCAAAAGCATAAATGTCAGAGTTAATTAGCAAAATAGGTGCAGCAACAATTTTACATCTGTTAAAGCTGATATAATTTAATATTTTAATGTCATAATGATGTATACTAAAGCTCCTGTGAGTTCAAAAGTGCCTATTGAAATAGCTATTGACAAGTTCTTTTATGTACTCAGTGTACTACCCACTCAGCAGTACACTGTCATTTTAGAGTAATTGCCCAGCAAACTTTTAAAATGCTGTCACAAAAAAATTTCTAAAACAGAGGTTGCTCTTTAATTTGTCTGTCACTTTTTCTGTCACTCCTACTGCACTTTATGTTGAGTGCAAGGTTTAGCTGTCACATTTTAAGTTCTTCCACATATTTTTACAGATTGGGTTGAGGCCATGTTGCCAATTTGTCCTACAATGTTAAGGAAAGTTTTAAATAAAAATATTTTATACACACTTCTTTTACTTGTACACTTTAATATAGAAAATTGGAAATTATTCCTCCCGTAGTTGGGGAAATTATTTTCGATTTGTAAAACAGAATGAGTTTCACTAGAGATCATTATTTGTCCAAACCCATATGTTTCATAGGACAATGTATATGTGTGTGTATATATGTGTTTTTATACACACACACACACACACACACACATATGTACACATATGTGTGTACATATATATATATGTATATGTAAAAATACAGCTGCTCAAGACTGGTCAGTAGTTGATGTTCAGTTGATGAGCCAAGTACAGGCTCTTGAAATGAAGATTTTCTGTTCACAGAAGATGTAAAGGCTGCAGTGGGAAGTTTGAGAACAACTTACCTCAGACTTCAGGTGGCCAGAATGTTCAGCTGGAATGTTAGAGAATACTAAGGGAAGAACTAGAACAGTTCTGTGTGCACTGTATTTTTGTAGTGTTCACTTATTTATTCAGATAGGAAATAGTAAAGCATCTGGAAGTTTTGAATTTTCATGAGATGGGAAAACTTTTCTTCACAGTTCTAGATCCATGATGTTTTTTGTGCATTAGCTATTCTTGTGTGGTGCTAGAGGCAAAAGGGCAAAAACATAATTCAATGTTTTTTACCTTTTCTAAAAGATTTTATTTTCTGCTTGCTTTTTTAGGGAGGCCCTTCCAAGCAATAAGTTTCCATGTTATCTCCCAGGGCAGAGTGGAGGTGTAAGGCAGCTATGTCAGACAGCAAATTCTGTGCCAAGAAATGGGGAAGAGTTGCTTTAAGGCCACAAAATAGTTATGCAGTCATCAGACTTCCATGTAGTTAGTATTGTTTTTTGCTGGATATTCTGAGATCATAAGCAAGAAGTAAGAGGAACTGTCTGGGTCTGTTATCCTTCTTATAAAAGGAACTTAACTGTGGCATGTATTGCAGACTCCACAATTGAAATTGAGTGTAAAATTCTGAATTACAGCAACTTGATCAGCTAAATGCTCTTACTGCTAGAAAATGGTTTGCGCTGTCTGAATACCATCACAATTGGAAACTGTATTAGGAGGAAACAGCTGAAGTTCATTATCACATGGATCACATTTTGTTTTCTTGTTCCTTAAACAGACTTTTCATATTTAGCTTTCATACTTCCGAAGGATAAAATGGGAAAGAAAAAATTACTGTTTATAGGATTACTTTTTGATTTCAATGAAAGAAAGGTTGCATTTTGATTTTCACCATTATTTAATTCTCTCAAGAAAATAGTTACAAAAGTGAAAATATGAAGAGCCAGGTATGATTTATACATTTAAACAATGGAAAAAACCCTTCTTTTAACATACGGAGTTACTAACAGTTTACACGATTGACTGTAGGGGGAGTGAATATTCATAATAGGAGAAATCTCAATATGAAATGGCAGTAGTTACTGACAATCTGTAGATATCAAAGAATGAGCACTGGCACATTAATAAGAAACTTAAAAGCAGACCCACAGTCTAACATCTTAGGAACCATAAAACTACAACTTCTACATGAGTCATATGTTTGAACTCCAAACTATCTTATAAAATTTAGCTAGAACACATTTTTCTTGACACAAATGAGTATATTAATTTCCATAAGATATTATCTCTTACCATATATTTAATTCAGATTCTCTTTCTACTCCCACTAAAATAATTGCTTACAATATACTGACTTGATTTTATATGGCTAATTAGAGCAGTGCATGGAAAAAAACAGGTTTGCAGGTAATAGTGAAATTAAATATGTTAATCTGTAGCTCAGTGCACACATTTTGTATGAGCTTTAATTTGCTATATAAATTATAGTTCTGCGTTTATAAAATGCCCTTGAAAGAATGTCCTATTTTTTGAATACTAATACCATAGGGAAACAAATATACAAAGCTTTTAGCTATAGGCTATGTTTGCATAAATTAAAACAACTAGTCAGTCTGAATATCCAACTGCAGATATACTTTTAAAAGATATTCTACAAAGAGTTGATAGGACTTCGAGTATTTAAGATTTACATTCAGTTAACAGTGTAGCAGCCCTACATGATAGGCAAGTAAATTTTGAACAATGAGGCATAAATAGTATAATAAATAGGCTGTGGTTTATCAGCTAGAGCATGGAACAAATATTTCAAAAGTCTCTGAATTCATTTCTGTATGAGCTAGTAGCAAATATTTTCAGTACTGGTCTGCTTTACAGGTTTATTCTACTAAAAAGCTGGAATGAGTCTCTTAGTGTAGCTGCCTGGTGCAGTGTGTGTATTTTGTGACAAGACTGCAGTGATGTGTGGTACTCTCCACATAGATTCCAGTAACTTCAGCTAAAAGACTGGTAATTTCAGCCTTTTCAAAAAAATCCTCACTGTTTAGAAAACTCTCCTTCCATGTCAATCAAGTTAAAATTCACTAATGACAGAGAGAAGGCAATAACAAAATTTGTGATGTAGAATATGTCCCAAATTTTGCTTACAGTTTGTTATTAAGAAAGGCAAAGGCATATGCATGGCAGTACACTTTTATGTTTTTCTCATAGTCAGAGTGGTCAAAACGTTCTCTCCTGTTTAGGCGATGGCAGTAAATTGGGATGGAATCCTTACATGGGTACAAGAACCTAAATCCTTTCCATATCTGCCTCAGGAACAGTATCTCTACTGGAGTTACATAGCCACGTGTGAAATGCGTAGGAAACATTGCATAGCATTTAAAATGCATCCCCTAGAATGTTTATTTTGAAACAGCATCTTAATTCATTTTACTTCCCATGGCTCTATATCGGTCATCAAGGTCTTGTATGTTCTTGACAGAACAAAGCATCACTGGTCAGAAAGTTTTTGATGAGTCTATGAGTCTATGACTTAGACATTTAATAGTGTTAGAATATTAACATTTGGCCTACATTTTATTGCTTCCTTTACCATCTTAAGAGGCAGCAATATGCTCTGAGTCTTCCCACTAGCTTCACAATAGAACAGAAAACTCAGAGTTAATTTAACCTTCAGACTGTCAAAGTAAAATAAACATTTTTTTAAATGAAAATAGCTCGTCAGGAATAGTTCACAGTGAGGAACTTCATTTTTTATTCATTCTCTTCATACAAGGTGAAGATCATACAAGTGAATGTCTAATATTGTTCCTCTGAGGGAGTGTCATTGAAAGTATCACCTAGAATTAATGGTTTGATGATGCTAAACAAGCCAGAGAAAATTGCCCCAGAATGTTTTTTAGTGACATTACTATTTTTGGATGAAGATTTCCCCCTTGGATTTTCTTCATTCTATATAATGCTGTTTGTGCAATTAAATAGCGAATTTAACTTTTTGGCAAAATAACCCTTCAACATCAGCTTTCCAATAAGATTATTTTGACTGCCCATTGCTCCCTGCTGTTATATGGAAGTTAGTATAGAGTGACAATAAATTTCCTCCTTTGCTAAAAGAACAAAGCACGTTGCATAACCAAATGTCACAAGCTATGACTAAATACGTGGCAGTATGAGACCTAGTTATGAGAATTGGTAGAAAAAATACAGTCTCTAGTGATATTTTCATCAGTCTTTAAGCCAGGTCAGAAGTTTATGTTCAGACTGTTTATCTGTCTTCTCCATTACTGATTGAGTAACAGCTACAGACTAGCAAATAAAAAGGAACATTTAAAATATGAAAATTGCCACAAAACTCAACTTTGACAATGTAATGGTATAAGGTTTGAAGAGAAATCTCCCACAGGAAGAAATACAACCCAAAAGTATGATAGAAGTCTTGTCAGGTGGCCAATTTTTAATTTTTTCTGTTTTCGAAATATGGCCGAACACTTAGGTAAAGTTTACAGTTTTTAGGGCCAGTGAGACTATCACATACAATTTCAAGATGCATTGAAATAAACCAGCTGGAATGGTCAAAGAAACCCTGTTTCCTTGCAAGTACATTGGCAAGTTAACTGACTGTAGAGGGAAACATGGCAGCTGAATGATAGAGTACAAAAAAGTCTAACACAGCTTCCCAGATTGACTTAGCCAGTGAAGGCATGGGCTGGATTTACTGGGACACTCTGCAGGTAAAACCCACAAACTCCACTTAGGAACAGTAGAAGTCAGGGGTGAAGGAAGAATGAGCCTTAATCCTTTCCTCCCATTGCAATGAGAGTTCACCCAATCTGTACTAAGAGCAATGTGATTTGCTTCTTCCTGAAAACTGTCAGCTAAGATCAAGTGAAGTTTCAAACGGAACAACTTCCTGCAAGGGTTGCTAAATTCTGTCAGTCTTTCTTTGGAACACTGCAGTACAAAACAGGGATAGGCTGAAGATCTGTATTTCAGGATGCTCTCTGGGTGGAGCCTATGTAGATGCAATACTGGAATGTTTGGTGGAGCAGAATATGGGATACATAGGCATTCTAAGAATGGGAAAGCAGACAGAGAGGGAGAAAGGAAGAGGAAGAAAAAGACATTAATAAAAACTGTTCTGCCTTTTAAAATCATAGGTTCCTCCAGATATCGCACAATCTCAGTATCTCTGAATTAGTGTTTCATTGAGGTGAGAACTACTAACTCATTTGTAAACAATATTTTGGATGGAACAGCAAAGAATTAACAACACAGTTCTTCCTCTTCAAAGATGGAAAATACCTGAACTAAAACATGCGGAGAATAGCAACCTAGAATATTTTTTCTGACTCATAGTGCTGTAGGGCATCAAACCAAATCACAACATTTGCATCTGATATGGAATCCTTTTAATTAGTCAACAAAGGTCAGGTCTTAAGTCAATGCACCAGAGTCATTAGACTGGACTGGACTGGACTAAATCTAATTATTCCCAGTCCTACTGTCAGACAAAGATGTTTTGATAATGGTTTCTAACAGAGTAACAGTTATAGTGCTCAAAAAGAGGAGGAAATAAAAGATGGTTCTTCAAAATAAAATCAGATTTGCATCAACATAAGTATCATCTGAGATCAAACATCTGCTTTTTGATTTTTAAAATCTGTTATTACTATCCCACTGAACTATCCCACTACCCATTTGTTCTTACTGTAACAAACCCTGTAGACATAGTTTTTTAATGTTCTACATTACAAGGAACATCACTGCATTTAGCCCCTGCTACACTCTTGTTTCAGACACTTGGACACTCACTTGTACTGTTGAACACATTTTACACGAAATAATGGATGATAATACTGAGGATACTGAACTAATTGTGAATCTGTCACACATTGCATCCCACCTTTGGGCCTTGGCTGAAAGAGAAGTAAGTCTGGCAGTGGGGAAAGACAGAATGGAGAAAATCTTGCCTTTAATTCACTACTTCATTTGACCATTTTTTCATATAAATTGGAATGGCTATCTACCTATCCTTCAGAAGCTCCCACTCATGCTCTTCCAGCCTTAAGGTTCACATGGAGTCAGGGTTTTTTTGGTGTCACTTGTTTTTGAAAAATACACTAAAATGCAAAGTTTCAGGGTTTCAAACAGTTTGGAAAATGTATTAGTTAAAACAATTGGAAATATTTTTTTAAAACCCAGCAAAACAAACTCGGTACTAATTATGCTGAGTACTCTCAGTATGATGAGATACATCTAAATTCTTCAGCTGTGGCTGTGCTACAGAAATTCTGGAGTATGTAATATTTGAATCATCAACATGTAGTGCTCTGATTTAGCTGCTAGAAAATGTATATTTTAAATATCAAAATGTTGCTATATAAGAACATTTTGCAGGCAATCAAACTTAATTTTTAATGACAATTGTTTAAGTTAAAAATTAATTAAACTTTTCAAAAAAATTAATCTAAAATCCCAATAATTACATTTCTGTTTGAGTCCTTACATGTCAAGTTATAGCCTGATATCAAAGTGTAAATATTTAGCTGTTAAGAATTCTAGTAAAACCTCCTTATGATTGTTGGATCAAACCATGAAATGTTTAAAACCCTTTCCTTTTGATTTCAGTTCTCCCATCTTTCTATGATTATGACAAGTGATATACCAATATATCTGGATTCTGTGCAAAGCAGAGTTGTTCAGTGTAATTACTATTTTTGCCTAGATATTTTATTGTGAAAATACTATTAATTTCCATTTAATTACACGTTACAATCTAATGGTATAGTAGAGATATTTTATCAGAAAATATTATAATTGATGAGAAAATATTGAATATGCCAGTTTTGAATATTTTTTTTAGTAAGTTCTAGGCTGGACTACGGTGGAAAGGATGGAGATGTGCAAGCCATAGAGAAATGCATGTTCAAGTATCAATTCCTATGAGTGCTTGTGGAAACGATTCTCAACATGTTCTCTTTCAGAATCACCACTATCTTTGGGATATGGTTTTGGCCCAAGAATGATTGCTGATATTAAAAACTGAAACCTCAGCTCCTAAATGAGTCAGTAGTTTAGAACAGGGATAAAAATATACTTTTACGTGGCATCTGGGACACTCACTTAAGTCTTTTT
This sequence comes from Climacteris rufus, assembly GCA_013398175.1. Taxonomy (NCBI): domain Eukaryota; kingdom Metazoa; phylum Chordata; class Aves; order Passeriformes; family Climacteridae; genus Climacteris; species Climacteris rufus. The sequence goes on from VZRZ01005884.1 coordinate 633,015, forward strand.
TTCTCTTTATCCCAGATCCTGTGTGAATGCTCTGGGCACTTGGCTTTCAGTGCTGTGGTCGTTTTCCTTCTTTTCATAAATACCACTCAGGGCAGTCATCACATAATCAGTTCTGCTACTGAACCTGACCTGTAACATCCTTCAGAGTACAACTCTTGTCTGGTTCTTTCCTTGGTCTTCATGTGGAATATAGCAATGCATATTCTGCAAATGACAACACGAATTTTAGTTTTCTTGTCATTGTGGCCCTTTTGTTATTTCACATCTTGGGAGTCATTACATCCTTGTGTTGTCTCAGAATTTCATCAAGTTGAGAATAGAAATAAGATCAACCGGAACTCTTCCATCTGCTGCTTTGACACCAATGGAATGCAACTCAAGTTGTGAGTGACCTTAAGGTCTGCTTTAAACCCACAGAGAACCCAACTCATTATAATAGCTAGCTTTCACACCAAATACATCCCATCTATGAGAAATCAAATTCAAAGTTACATTCATACATATTTTTTTAATGTAGTCTCCCTTATTAGCAGCATTTTTGACTCCTATGTTTACAAACCCCTGGACTCAGGATCCTTAGTCCTGGTCCATGGTCATTGTACTGTTTTGAGGGAGGACTCTTGGTTTATACAAAACTGGTTTATGTTCCTCAGTTGCCTTTTGGCTCTTGACTGTTTTGTGCTTCTGTCCTGAGGATGCTGTGCTTCATCGATACATTGATACAGCCAAAACGATGATCTTTAGGTTCAGTGACAAAGTTGCTGAATTTGTAGCACTTCTAAGGCTGCCCTGACTTACGCTGGGAACAGAATGATTCCCTAAGTATTGAAAGAAAATAAAAAAAAGGAGAGGATTAAAAGCTGTCTTTCTAGCTGCAAAATATAGATTGGTATTCTGTATAGTGGAATCTGTTCCTGTTTCACTAATAAAACAATTCCCTACATGCCTAATAACACAATCAAACCTTCTTCTTTCTTGCCATCCAGGTCTGTGGGTATCCATCAAGCTCATGAAAAAACTGCTCATTCTAGTTTGAATGGCTTAACTGCTTTTGTATGTACTGAATGCAATGCGCCCATGAAATCTTTGTATTAATTATGGTATATCATGCCGTATTTCATGTGTATATAGTGCTGTACATAGATTTAATAACTAGATTCAAACACTTGTTTGGTATCAATGCAAAAGGAAAGATGAAGGGGATATACTTGCCACAAAGGGCAGACAGTCTTTATGTTTAAGGGAGTGAGGTGGTCTTTTATGAGTTAAAGCTTACCAAATGAAATAGATGAAACTGCAGCTTGAAAATGACCATAAACAGGAGAAAATGATATTTTTTTTCTGTTTTTCACTAGACAGATATAAAAGACTTCTCCTTGAAGCATCTAGTATTGAAGTTTCTATGCTGTAATGAAATACATGCCCTTTACTTCAAACAAATTTTAGTTGTTAAGATGGATTCAAAATTTGAGTAAAATAATTTGTGCGGTTAAAATAGAGGGTGTCTTGTACTTTGGCTATAAAGCACTTAAATGTTACATACAGTGAAAAGTTTTCATTCACTGAAATTGTTCACTGGTCTGACAGATCACTTGTTTAATGCAACTGAATTAATATTAAACTATATCTACAGATTAACAGTTTGGGGCTTGATCCTGTAAATATTCCTATGAGTAATCCCAATGAAGTAATTGCTATCTAAATTATTATTTCTAAATGCTTTAGAAGAGCGTAGTGGCTATATTATAAAAAGATACTGCCTTTTGGAATACTTTCCTGTTTCCAATGCTTAGTGTCCACTGCCAGCCTACGCATCAGCTTCAGGAAGCAGCATAAGTGTTTTCTCAAATATATTTTTTTTCCCAATCTGTGAAAAATTCCAGTCTTGTGAAAAGCACTAATTAATGCCAGTGAAATCTGTGGAGTTGAACCCTCGTGGGAGAAACTAAATCAGGGTAAACTGACTAGTACATTTGAAAGTAGTATTTTATGGCTACCAACACTTGAGCCAGACGACAACGTGGCCAACAGTTCATACTTGCGGCACTTACTCTTCTTCTCTGCAGAGCAGAGGCTGGCGTGTGAAGTGTTAGGCAATGCGTTGTGTCGTGAGGGGCTCCATCGTTGTAAAGGTTGGATGGTTACACACATGGCGAGCCTCATTCTTATGAATAAAGGAGTGTTGGTAGGACTGAAAGGCTGCGCCGAAACGGCGGGTGCTCAGCCGCCCGAGCTAGACCTTGTCCAGCCTTCAAGGGCCCTACCAGGCAGTGACACATCGGGACCGCGTCCCCTCACCTGGGCGGCTGGAAGCTGCCTTTTCTGGGAGAGGGCTTGGGCTTGCGGGAAGGTCGCTGAGCAGGACGCCGCGCTTTGCTCAGGGCAGCCCGAACGGCAGAGCTTTGCAGCGGCCCAGCCGCAGGGCAGAGCGGGCGGCTCCCGACCCGGGCGGCGCGGCCCCGCACCCCC
>VZRZ01005884.1:635677-669159 GCA_013398175.1 Climacteris rufus
GGGCCAGGGCCAGGCTGCCGCCTGCTGCCGGCCGCCGCGCGGGTAATCACGCGTCCCCCCTCACTGCTGATTTGCAAGAGCAGATTAATCAGAGCGCGCGGCTTGATGAAATTTGCTGTTATTGTGCCCATTTTTAGAAACATCTTTTATTATCTTCATTATTCATTTACAGGGGACCGGCATCAATTATGCAAATGAGTTCACAGACTTTGCAGATTACTTCATTTGCCGCTATTGTTTGTGGAAATTTAATTATTAAATATTATTAAGCTTGCGTTTTCTTCAATTTTCCGAGGCTTAGTTTCATTTGATTTTTCCTCCAGCTGCTCTCGTTTCCTTTCAGTGCCAAAACAGCTCCTCATCAAAGCAGCTCTGGCATGTGAAGACCAAATAAAATCTCCTCAATTTAATAATTTTGATGTTAGTCCCTTGTTCTCAGCTGCTTGCTCAAAGCAATGCAGAGAGAAACGCAGAGCACATTCAATTTAATGAGTAGAAATTGAATTCAAGTTTGTTCGGAATTGACTTCAATTAAGCAGAGTCTTAATGATAAATTAATCTCTTTTCTTTATTCCCTAGAATTTGTTTTTCAAAGTAGGAAATTGGACTACATTGAAAGACCAAATAAAGAATACCAATTTTAACTAGATTATGGAACCGATAGCAAAATTTAATTCTTTATAGTAACGTACTTGGACAAATAGCATTCACTCTATGGCATGTATTATAATTTATATTCATTGTTACCACTCACACTTTCATGGCATGGATAAAATGGCAGTTGAATTAAATATGGGCCTGTAATAGACTTCAGAGTTTTAATCTTTATTAAGAAACTCTAATTGAATGCATAATTAGCTTTTCAGGGTCTAGGAAACTAGTTTTAATATCTATGTGGGCTGAAAACATAGATCAGGCATTTTTTAAGAGCATTTTTATGAGTTTATTTTTTAAGAGAAATTATCTTGTAACATGGCTTGTATAAAACCCCACATTTTAACTTCATTGCAAGAAGCTATGTATGGAAGAGCAGTAGTAAGCTTTTTTTGTGCTCTGAATGCCCAAAGAAAGCTCTTGCGTTCTGGGTGGATGGCGGGTAGTGCTCCTTCTTTCATTGGAACAACTCAAGATACCTTGTGCCCAGGCCCTTTGAAACGCATAGGCAAAACAAATCAATGCTTATGAATAGCTGTGTGCCCTTTCCCTTCTGTGTTACAGTTCTACCATGCTTAGTCACCTTAGTATCTGTGTTATTTTCCTCTATGTTATTCTTATGGTATGACCACGACAAGCTTTATATTTCTCTGTTTCAGAGAGCAAGGCATTTTTTCAAGAGTGGAGAGTAATTTGGATGCCTGCTCTAGGTTTTCAAAAGTGATAGAGCATCCTTATGATGTCTTAAGCTGATCATCTCATGCCATTGATAATTTATGAAACTCTTATTCTTTTACCCTTCTCCTCAATAGAAAAAAAATCTACTGTGTATGATTAAATTTATAAAAATATCATTACATGAGGGATACTTCAAGCTCTGTCTCATATATGGTTATGTTTAAAATGAATAGAATACCCACCCACAGTACGTATTATGCAAACATTCTATCCAGTGATGTCTCAGGTATGGAAGGAATTTTTACTACGATTAATTACAAATTCAAGGAGTGTCAAATTCTGTGCTTTTCGTTTTCAGTGGGGAGAGTGGGTAAGTTCATCCAGCTGAGGAACATTCAGTCTTCTGCTTTACCTGCACTTGAATTCTGTGGTTCCCAGGCACTAAGCAAAGGTATATATTTCTTTTTAAATAAGAGCTAATAAGTGGAACAATTTCCTTTAGATGCCTTTTAAATTTTCTGCACTGGAGTTGCAAGCACCTCCCACTGTGTGTCCAGCTCTGGTATATTTCTATTTCCCTGAAGTTTCCTGTTATGTTTTCTTGGTGTAAAGGACCAAGAGCCTGCCAACAGACTCTTTGCCTGGCATACAATTGAAAATATTTGTTAAGGCAACACGCTTATTTTTACAGATCTGGGGGATTAGACTTTATTGCTTTAGGGATACCCATGTTCCAAAGATTTGCTTCCATTTTCTGAATGTGTTTTTCAGTAAATAACTATTTGGAAATGGGATCCAAGTTTTTCTGGAAATGATAAAGAAAGGTTTGTTAGTCTAAGCTTCATGTGTGATTTGAGGATATGGTTTAGTGGTGAACTTGGTGGTGCTAGGTTAACAGTTGGACACAATGATCTTAGAGGTCTTTTCCAACCTTAATGATTCTATGATTCTGTATTTCAGAACTGCAGTTATTTAGAAAGAGATGAAATAGATGTTTTTTACAAGAAATGGCAGTTGCCATTTGTGTTGTTTCATGTAGAAATCAGTCCCTCTGTACCAGTAGACATAGACCAGATTTATAAAAACATGAAGGTGCTCAGGGTCACCGAAAGCCTTGTAGAGGTGAGAGGTGTCAAAGCTCCATCAGTCTTTGCAGCCTACATGTCCGATTGAACCTGGTTTTAGGGATGACACTGTAGGTGTCACACACACGTCTGTTCCAATAATTGATTACATTATAAAACATCTACAAAGAAATCACTAAGATAGTGTTCCTGTTAGAAATACCTATGCTATAATAGCACTGTGGTACTCCATATTCCCTTGTATATCACTGATCCTCTTATCAATTTCTTCAGTGCACAGGCATTAAAGGCCTTTATTGCATATAGATCTTACAAGTTCACTTTAAGGTCTGACCATTAAACCAAGCTGTTTCCATCTATTTGTCATCATTTGCAGTAATGGTTCTGTAGTTCGGTGCCTGCCTTCTGCAGTCCCAGTGTTGTCTGATTAGACTCCTGTTGACACCTGTGCAGATCACACTGCCATCTTTTCCTTTCATCTGAAAAAGCCCTACAGGGCCCTATATGTGGTACAGTGAAACAGTTTCTCAAAGTTACTTGTCTTATGTACAAAGGAAGACCGTATGTCAAAACAGCTTTTTTAAAAAGAAACTGAAACTGACTTTTCCCCTTTCACAACTGAATCTGGTCTAAGTGAGTATGTCCTTTCTTTTGCCTTGTACATTTTCCCAGGAGATTTGGCTTTTTTGAATCTCTTTCAGGCAGAAATGGGATGACTCCATAAGCAAAATTTAGGCAAAGCATTAAGTCTCTTGGAGAGGAAAGGAGCAATAAAAATAATTTCAACTAGTGAGTATATTCTGCATTTGATCCACAGTAATACTGTGCATGTATTAATATGCCTTTTAACACAGAAAATTCAATGTTTTTACAAGAGACGTTTGTGTCAATTTTGGCTATGCTAAGGAGTATAGTAACTAGTAGATTATCTACTAGAAGCTCCCTACTTCTCAGAGAATGATGAGGCAAGATACTATAGAGGGAAAGAATTTGCTTCTACAAAAAGATGAAAGGGGAGGGAAAGATCACCTTCCTTAAATTGTCCTTTACCAATATGGAAGAGCTCTGGTTTGTTAATATTTACACACCTAGAGTGTAAATAATGTCCTGCATATGAGAGGACTATAGTTGTTTTATATTCTGAGTTTATTTTCTGGAGATTTCAAAATATTACATTTCTGACAATCAAGATTTTGAAGCTTTCTTTAATCATTCCTTACTAGACAGTATTGTTTTCAGTTCTGCTCTTTTCTACTCTATTTTTTTTTATGCACACTCCTTCAATAGCCTTGATGGTAAATGCATGAGACAAGAGTAAGGTTAAGTATTCAAAAGCTAAGAAATGTCACACTTATAAAATCTCTCTAAGAGGCAGCTCTTGACTACATTGTCAGCTACTATTTCTGAAGTACAATTATTATATTGCTTCAGATAATGTTGCATTTTGTGCTGTTGAACCCTTTTTATATGCCAGAAAATCTGGCAAATCAGTTATCTGTCTCGGCTTTTCAAAATGCATGAGCCAAAACTGCGTTCATGACTACTGCAGTCTCTAACCACAGGTCTCTGTTCTGTTCCCATGGTCAGGGGCAAAGCATGGATTTGCTGATCCACCAACATCTGAGTACTTTCTAGTGAATAATTGTGTAAGTCACAGCTGCTTTGCAGGTTTACTCTACGTTGCAGGTATGATCATCCAAATTTCAAGTCTGGCTGATGATCTGGGTAGCTATATTTAATTAACTGTTGAGGACAGAACAAAGATCTATTCAGGATGTTTCTTTAATTTTCCAAGATTTGAGAAAACATTCTAGAAATTTTTTTCTCAGCTGTTTTTCCACTGTTATTTGTTGGTCATGGGCTGGCCACTGTTGTTGCATGGTTTGACTATTTGTCAGATTTATCAACCAGCTTAAGAGCACTGTGAGATGTGACTTGAATTTGTAGGATACCTGTATATGCAGCTAAGTTAGACTCAAAGTAAAATCTCATCTCAAAATTAAACTCAAGGCAGCATTGTTGCTGCTTGAAAGAAGTCTATAGTATATGATTGCTGACTAAAATAATAAAATATTTACTGGAGAAAGATTTAATCACATAAAAATCTGTTGGTAAAGACACACTGGGTCATTATGGCAGTGACAAATATATAATATTATGTCTGTCTCTGACTTTGTGGGAGAAAGAGTGTGATATTGACAAGTAAGTGATTATGTAATTAGACTGTACTGTAAAGTATACAGAAAAGGTGTAGAGCTAAAAAAATTGGGAGTTTCTGGGCTGCCATGTGACATTCCAAATATAATTTCCTGAAAAATCTCTAAGTTGAAACTCTTTTACTTTGTTAAGAAAAATATTAAAAACCAAAGTTCCATTACGTGGAGTTAGTCTTATCACTGCTAGAAGGTTTGATTTCATGTGCTTCAAGGAAATCTTTGCCTGCTCTGTAAAATTTGATGCAGGTTTTATTGCAAAAGATGTGTGCTTTTTGTGGAAGCTCATTTCAAACCTTCTTCAATAAGTAGTTTCCTTTATGCAGGGCCTTCTCTTAGCAGTTGTGGAAGAGGCCTGTTTAGAAAGTTTTCACTGAAGGGGAACCAGGGTCTCTCTTCTCAGTTTTTGTGTGGATTGAAGTCTTGATTAGACATGGGAACAAAAATCAGGCCTTTCATCCCTAGTGAAATACTGTTTTCAAGATGAAGTAAGAGAAGTGGGGCTTCAGCAGCTATGATACTGTCAGGGCTTTTTCTGTACACAAACCTTTGGAATATTGTAATTCTATTGTTTATTAAGATCATTAGACTCTGATTCACAAGCTGCATAGGTATGGCCTGTGGTTCACAATGGCTCAATTTTGCTTTCCATTCTGACCTTCTAAACTAAAGGCAGTACAATTAGTTTTACTATTGATTTCAATGAGCATAAGCAAAGGCATTTCCCCTGAATAAAAATTTGTGGGCCACTTGGAAATCCTTCTTAAACAGCACTATACAGTATAAGTGCACATTTTTTTCTCTTGCTCGTAGCTGAGAAACAATTTTAGTTGTAGCCCATGCTGGAATATCAAAGTTGTATCAAGAGTCACTGGAATGAAAATTTACGTAATAAAAACCTCCCTGTGTTCTTCAAAGTGATGACTTATTTTATTTATTTCATCTCTTTAAAACAACTGTTTTCATTGTTTGTGTCAGATGACCACATTGCAAGTTTTATTTTGTTATTGCCTGCTGGTGGGTTTCTTACACCTTTCCCTGGAGCATTTTCCCTGCAGGAGGTAGGATGTGGGACTGAATGGCCTGTGATTCTGATCATGTATGGCAATTCCCGTGATCCTAAGTTTGTGTACTGTATTGGAGCTTTGAAACTCTTGCATTGATGGGATATGGTTGTGTTGCCCCGGGGATGCAGAGCTGAAGTACCAAAGGAACAAATTAACAGGATGTCACATTAAAATAATTTTTCAACTCTAATTTAGGTAACTAGATTAATGTGAATTCATTTAGGAATACTTAAATATAACATAATCACATCTAAATGATGTACAATATCAACAATAATTAAGGTAGAAAAATCAAATTTATGTAAAAAGGAGTCTAGACTTTCAGTGTTTGTACACCTCAAATACATCTGTTGAAAGAAGGGAGGGTCAGAGGGGAATGCTTTAAATTCCAAATCATGTAGTAAACGGAGTGTATCCTTTGACTTTTGGAGTCTTTTTGTAGGGAATTTTTTGAAACTTGACATTTTCTTCTGGCTTATTTTCCATTGCCAGGGCTGGTCAAGCCTTTGGTTCACTTGAGAAAACTTTTGAATTTCTAATAAGTACTAAAGCAACATGACCACAACCTATAATAATTACTGACAATATGTATATTTTCAGTAGTTTTTAAATGCATTTGCAGTGGTTCTATTTTGTAAAACATAGCAAATGGCACAGTACCTTTTGGCAAGGATGTTTTAACTGCAAAGCAAGTTTTAAGGGTGAAATGCAGAGAAGTGCCAGAAGAAAAAGAACTTTTGAAGCTTGTGATGTAACTGAAATTGACTAAATATATGATTAATAATGTGGAAAAACTAATTTTCAAATGGTTTGTTGAAAAGCAAGGAATTACATGCACTGTAATAGGTCAGGTTACCCTGGGAGTATTAGCACTATTAATTCAGCCTGGAGAAACAGCAAAAATATCTATTTTCATTTTCCCTGTGAACAGATTTCTTCTACTTTTTAATTTCCTTATAACGAAAGAATTCTGTTTATCTATCCAGGAACGAAATTCTTTAGGAGAGTGCCAATGGCTGGTACTGTGTACCATTTAATCTTACTGCAGTACGGTTTTAAAATTTACTACTTTATCATTAACTATAACTATTAAATCACTTTAATAATGAAGAACTAAAGCAAAAACTCCAAGTCAAACTCAAATTGTTTTGATTCCACATGAAAAAGCAAAAACTATCAATAGACTGATGAAAACTTGCTGTTTGAAATGAGCTTTTTTGTTAAGTTTTAAGACTTAAGGCTATAGGTGGTTATTGCATTCCATTGTACAGCTTCCTGAAAGTTTACCTAATTTTAGTAGTTCCATTATATTGCACAGAATAAACTGAGTTTCCTGTCTGCAAACTTTCTCCCTGTAACTGAGCAATCAGTTGCCTGAAATACAAGCTATTGACACCTAAGAGGAACAGACAGGTATTTAATCAAAACTTTGCTTAGATGGTAGATGAACCACTGCAGAATATTACTTACTACTCTGTGTAGGGCATCTTAATAGAGAATATTCAGCTCTGTGCCAAAATTTTCATCATGTGAACTTTTGGATCCAGAGCTTTTCCAAAACCCCTTTTAATTGGTGAGAGAAGTTCAACACTGTGTGTGAACATCAGAATGATTTATAGCCTATTCAACACTACTAGCATGGTAGTTTTGCAAAGGATGAGATCATAAGCAAGCAGAGAATTTGTCCTAATTAAACTATATATGTATACTGTGCCTAATATGAGAACAATCCAGAAGTAAACCAAGAGAAGTCATTATTAGATTCTGTTCCTCAGAAGCTCGTTTTGTTTGCTGTTAATGCTCATCTGATGAATGCTGTTGAGAGATCTACCCTTAAAATATCTGCTAAAGAAAAAGATGAAAGCAATTATTGCTTGAACTTTCTTAGATCGCAGCCATGAGCTCTTTTCAAGGAAATGTAACTAAATGAGGAATACTAAGACAATGGGTGAAGAAAACATGAATCAGAATAAACAGGATAGAATGAGTTGGAGAATGTCAACAATGGAGATTTCTGCTGAAGCTGCACTCCTATTTGTGTGTGTTTGTCATGGTTTAACCCACTTGGCAACTAAGCCCCACACAGCCACTTGCCCACTTTGCCACCAGCAGAAGTATCTCATGGCTTGAGATAAAGACAGTTTAATAAGTAAAGCAAAAGTTGTGCATACAAGCAAAGCAAAACAAGGAATTTGGTCACTAATTCCCATGGGCAGGCAGGTATTCAGCCATCTCCAGGAAAGGAGGTCTCCATCAGGCAAAATATTTACTTGGGAAGACAAAAAGACATAATTCCAAACATTTCCCCCTTCCTTCTTCTTCCCTCGGATTTACATGCTGAGCCTGATGCTGTATGGAGTGGCATATCCCTCTGATCAACTGGGGTCAACTGTCCTGGCTGCATCCCCTCCTGACTTCTTGTGCACCTCTAGTCTACTCACTGGTGGGGTGGGGTGAAAAGCTGGAAAGACCTCGATGCTGTGTAAGCCCTGCCCAGCTATAACTAAACCATCCTTGAATTATTAATGCTGTTTCCAGAACAAATCCAAAACACAGTCCCATACGAGCTACTGTGAAGAAAAATAAGTGTACTCCAAACCAAACCAGTACAAAGTGTCAGTTCGCTGTGAGCATGTGAGGATGTGTCCAGAAGCTGTAAGACTGTTCTGAAGTGCATTTCCCATGCAACTGATAAAAGATAAGTCTTGCTAAAAAAAAAGGCATGACAATCCATGAACTGTTCTGGTGTTCAAGCGCAGCAGATTTTCTCCCGTCAGGCATGAGAGTTACAAATAGAAGTATATGGATGTCTAGGGTCAGTAGTGTCACCAAGGTGAGTCACCTCAAAAGACAACAGTTGGTGGAAGTGCTGCATTCTCCTTGAATAACAAGCACCAGTTGGTGGCTGAGTATCTCTAGTTAGTTAATAGGAAGCCTGTTCAGAGATTTTGTCTGAGTTAGCTATCTTTTAAGCCTTCTTAAACAGATTGCCTGATGCCTATCCTAGAGAGAGGCTGCCTAGGAGAAGGTTTGTGTATGATACCAGCTGCTTTATCTGTGGGTGAATTAACTTGGTTTTGTTCCATCAGCATAGCAACTTTCATCAATATTCACTTCTTAGAAAGTAAAATGTTTTAGACTTTGACTGAGGTGATGCTGTTACCCACAACTTCTATAGCATCATTTGTTATTAACTCTGGCAAAATCTATTTTCCACTGTAGCTTCTCAGTAGTAAGTAGTGATTATTCAAGGCCTAGACTTGAGATACATAAAATAACCAGCAGTATCATACCCATTAAGCTGTCAGTTTTCAGCGGGGCACTTGTGATATTACCTATGGCTTCCTGTCTTCCTGACTTTCTCCAACAATCTCCTCCATCAGCTGTGTCTCTTATGGCCTAGAAACTGCTGTCAGTGGCTTGGTGGATGGCTCATTTGACATGTCTGTCATGTGAAGTGTGTGGAGCTGGATTAAATGAAGAGAAAGTTGGCTCATCTGACTGCCTACCGAGGAGCTTCAGGTTGGAAAAAGCTTTCTCTACAGTAGGACTGCAGTAATTGGAGAGGAGAAAAGTAGAAGGAAAGGAGAGTTGTGCAGTGAAGTAGGGAGAGGGAGGCAGCACAGACTGGATGGAGATGGCTGAAGTACATATGCAGTTGGAGTATAGGAATAATAGCTCTTTTCAGTGCCATATTGGAATCTTTGAGAACTTTTAAGGAAATCACTTACTGTCAGCTTTTTCAGCCTTAAACTTTTAGCACACAGGCTTCTTCTAATGCTTGCAGGCATTAGCTCTTCCTGCTTTTGGAAAGTTGGAGGGAGAAAACAGAAGTAGAGGGGTGGTGTGAAAGAGATGAATTCTGTCTGCCTGTGGATAAAAAGAGTGAGGCATCTTTCCCTCCCCTCCCAAACCTGAGTCTTTTGTGGAGCTCACACTAAGTTATAGAAAACTCATCTGAATAATTTTGCACTGTGTGGATGTCACCTGCTTTTTCCAATAGATTTGTAATGTTCCCAAATACAGTGATGACACAATGGTGATACAGTGGTAAGGTAAGCAGTGAAAATTTCTAATACATTTTTAAGTAAAATGAGAGAGACAGCTGCCCTTAAAATGGCATTAATGAAAAATCATGCCTGGAAGATTGTGAAGAGAGTTATTTTTTTGCAAGTGCAGATTTTTGATGCCGAGACAATAAAGAAAAACCACATTTTGTTCCATTAAGCTTGTATCATATTGTCAGCACTTGCCCATATGGAAAACATATAAATTGTCATGAAAACATGAAAATGGGACAATTTAGTAATGTTTTGAGTAGGCTTTATAAATATCATATGTATTTTTAAATACATAAGTGATGCAGTTTTGAACACAAAAGAGCCACAGTTGTGGCAGCCAGATTTTGTTCCCAGAGCAGCAAAATTAACAGAACTGCAAATGTAGTTATTTAAAAGTTGAAAGTTTGGAATAAGTCAGAAGAAGTATTAAGAGATTTAGTGGGAAACCAGTAAAAGCTAAAAGTGGCACAAATATGCATTCTTGTTTCTCACCGGAGGTCAGAATTTATGACAACTCGGTGGCTGGAGCAAATCTTCAGCTCCTGGGTGGCTGAAGTAGTGGTATTGTTGGGCAAAAGGTAGAAATGTGGGCAGTTCTATGACTTTTTACCACATTATGTGATTGTATGGTTCTGGAAAGTACTAAGGCTGGGTCTAGAGTTTTATTCTTAGCCCTGCTGCTAAACACACCAGTTGTGCAGAATATCAGAACTCAATAGGTATGAATGGAAAAAGGAGCCTTTGCATCAGCTGAGAATCTGGCTCATTATGCAGAGAGGAGGAATCAAAGGCATCTTTGCATATTTTTTTCCCTTACCATATCCCACTAACTGTCTTTGCCTTAGGTTTTGTGTTGAATTTGTGATGGTCTAATTTCAGAAAAAATAGTTTTGCTACCACCAGCACTGTTGAGTATTATGGTGTGCGAATTTCAGTAATTGATTCAGGCCAGAGACTAGAAGATGTTTGGCAAACAGATGCATTATTTTGGGATCCACTGTACCTGGGATTCCTTCACATGGTAATCATCCAGTAGCTTTCTGCCAGAGTTCTTTCTGACTTGATTCCCTGTTTGTAGAGTCAATAATATTCTTTTCTTTCCCACCTTGTGTAAGCCCTTCCATATGGAGTTTAAAGTCTTCAGAGCATGTCACACATGCCTAGCTAAGGTCTTGTAGCACTACTCCAGTGCATTTCCTAATGCATTAAATTGTCATTCAGTGGTGTTCTGGGTCTTGAAAACAATGTCACCTGATTGTACTGACTTAGCCTGTGTGTCTCCTGAGGCACCATCTGAATGAGAACAGCTTACGTCTCTTCTCCACAAAGGCCAGCTGGTGTGCAAACCCCACCTTTTGGTCTCTCCCTGCAGACTTGTGACCTACCAAATGGCAGTATTGCATCACTGGGGAAGCTGTGCTTCCTGCTGTGGATTTTTTAGTGTTTTTCTAAACACTGATGCTGTGAGAATCTGCTTCCAAAGCTACGGAAATCTAACTCACAATGCCAGTGCTTTTAAAGTATATTATAGAGAGATTTTATGTTGGAGCCTCCCAAGAGGGAGGAAAGAGAATGTGCAATTAAAAAGTAGTAATTCTTGTTGTTAGTGACATGACAATAATAACAATGTCTGTCTTTTTAAAAAATTCCAAGGAAGTCCTACTGATTCATATTTATATAGAAACCAATATTGAAACATTTATTTCATAGCTATTGGCCAAGGGATAAGATAAAATTCTGGTGCTGTATTTATATTGTGTTTTGCAGACATATCTAATCTTCAGTGGCATGAGAAATGTTGTAGAAAAGCATGTCATCAAAAATTGCTTCAGCATCATACTTAAAAATCTGTCCTCTGGAAAGCAGGTCAGCTTTCACTGTAGCTTATGGTAATACATACAGACACTACAGAGTATTATATATCTTATAATGGAGATAGTATAGATAATAATATACTTTCATCTATTACTTTTATCAGATCGTCTTATCTCCTTTGTGGCATCAAAAGCATGTATTCAGAGAAAATTGAGACAGAAGTGTCTGCTTTATTTAATACACACATGAAGGGCCTGATTCTGTTTACACTGAAGTCAGTGGAGATTTCTGTCCTTGATGGGAACAGAAACAACTGTCTGAATTCTACTCACATCATTTCATTAGTGTTCTTTATGGTATACACATGGGGAATGGAGACTGACCTCTCAAATCATGAAAATATTTTATAATTGAAAAGATATTAGTGCTGTAACTTTGTCGGCAATTAACAAACCTGTCAGTTCTTTTCTGTCAAAGTGTGTGCGTGACCTCTCAGTGTTACAGTAGCTGAGTTCTGGCAGCAAAAAGAAATCAAAGTAACATGAATATACATTCTCTTTGTTTTCCAAGTAATTAGAAAAAAGCTTCAATATTTTTCAGAGTTTCAAAAAATTGTTGTCCTATTGGAGAAGAAGTGATAGTGCAGGGCATTAGTGATTGTCATTTTTCTCCTGTTTTTCAGTTGTCTTGAATATGGGTTAGGAGGTTTTGCTTGCCCCAGACATGAGCCTTGTAGAGTTACTTGGAAGAAGGTACTATTTGTCTCACCTACAATTGTGCCAATTCACCATGTAATACTGATTTTTCAATCCATGGTATGTTAAAAAAATTTTAAAAGTATTTTTTTTTAATTTTTGAAGAATTTAAGGAAGAAGAGTAAAGTTTTAGAGGATCTGTGAATAGTCTTTGACAGTGCAGTGGACAATAAGCTTCTGCATTTGGTTTGAGAGGAAAAATATGAGTAATTTCATAACATTTTCTTTTATCCAACAGCTTCTTTTGACTTTATGGTAGGTAATAGGCTAAAATAACTGTTTTCTTGTGAGGTCTTTAGTATGGAGTATTTTTTCCCCTGCTTACCATATTATTGCATATTTTTAGTTTCCTCTAGGGAGGAATGACTTTGTTTGGCTGATCCCAATTGTTTGCCCTCGTTCATGTCCCAAGGAGGTTGACAACCGGCTATAACTGACAGTCAGATCTTTTTTATGCTTCCAGAATAACTGCTTAGCTGTAAAAGTAAGAAGTTGAATAGGCAGTATAACTCTCAAGCCAGTCTTCCTAGGCACTTGTGAGATCACACCAGCTGAGAGTCACTTTTTCAGAAAGGTTTTAGAAGCTCAGCCCACATAAGCATCAAATTATGTGGATATTTCTTTCAATTTCATTGATTTCCTGAAACTGGAAATTGAAAACTCAGTCACACCCGTAGGCTTGTGAATCCACCCTTCTTGTTGTATTTAGAATTATTTTTTTTGCCAGAACCAGGCAGAGTACAAAACCGTAAAATTCTTCTTTAAAATAATTGAAATGTTACTTAAATGTATAAACCTTCTATTGATCTCATTCAAGGGGTTAGTATTTTGTTTTATCATACTTTTGTTTGTCTTTAATATTTTTTAGTTTCTTATATAGTTCTTATATGCTTTTTCTAATTCAAGATCTAGTTAGATCTCTTTAAATCTTTGGTGAGATTTCTGTGCTTTCATTGGTGGAGGTATAGAGAAGATATTTTCCTGCTTTTCTGTTGCTTTAAGAGACAGAGGACATCTGTGGTGAGTCATGCAGGAGTTTAGCTATGATACCTTACTTAAATGCATTTTGGCAGCGGATGGAGAAGTAAGTACTCAATCTTGTGAAACAAGAGAGTCTTTCAACGCATTTTTCAAAGTGCTCACAGTTCCCATTTGAAGGCAAGTCAAACAATAAAAATAGTGAGCAAAGAAAATTAATGTGTATCTGGAATACGTTAATTAAAAATAATAATTATAATGGACCCATGGTGCTCACGAGTTCCTATTTTCTTCTTATTGTTGATTGATTCTGCTAAATTTTACCCTCACAGCAAATTATGTTGCCGTTCTGTTACATTTCCTATTTGATTACTGAGAGATAGTGAAGCAATTTAAATGGGATTTCTAGGAAAAAATTGGAGCTCTGGTTTTGAATTGAAACAGTATCCTTTAAAATAAAAAAAAGTTGCTTTAATACAGTGATTATTTATAATAAAAGATTTTGCAATAAAGATCCCAAGCAAGAATTAAGTACAAGAATTAAATAGTCAGAAGACTCTCTTGAAAGCATGAAGCAAATAACTTCCAGGAAATTAAAATACAGCCTTCATAAAGACACAATTTGAACAGAATGATTAGGGGAAACAATTAAATTATTTCTCATACAGACTTTGCTTCTAACCATAAGTTCCCTGTTTTATTCTTTGTTCTGGAATTCTGTGTTTCTTCTGAGCATGCTGTCAGCTATACCCCCAAAATCGCCTTTCTGTTGGTATCATAAGCTAGTTGTGTACAAGCTGTTTCAGTCTCTAAGCCTACTCTTCATGTTCTGCCAATAAATTGCACATAGTTTTGTTACTTGGTGCACATCCTTTAAGACAGGACAGAGCTTTCTTCTCTGAATCTGTAACTTTAGAACAAACTGTAATTTTACCTAAATTTGCAGTGATTCATGTATTTCATACTACAGTCTAGAATGATGCAGGAGAACACAATGACTGTCAAACTGTCTTTACCGAGAAACCTTAAAAGTAAAATATGACACTGCAGATATTAAGGTGTATGAGAGTGACAGTTTGGTATCAGAGCAGCAGTTTATAAAAAAGGATTGTGGTTCAATGGCCAGAGCTTACTGAAAACAAAGATAAAACACTGGTTTATTTAAGAAGACTGTCCTTTTGTTATGTGCTCAGTAAGACAGAGAAAGTGACTCAGAGCAAATCTGATCTAATTCTGAATCATTTCCTCCAAAACTTGAAGAGAATCCAAAGTGATTGGCTTCAAGCAGTATGACCATGTTTACTTTTTTATGTGTTTTCTAACTTACCTGTGCAAGAAAAGGTTGTTAAGAGAGTAAATATTGTCAGAAGCTTTAAAAGTCCATACTGAATAAACACATTGACATTTCTGAACTTTGTACTTGATTCTTGATACTGGACATCAATGGAGTCAAGTGTTTGGCTAAATTTATACATGTTTTTAAAGGTATTTCTTGAAGTGGCACATGTGAAAAGATATTTAGAATTTGAGCCTCATTTTCTTCATTCAGAGAGAGAGGTGGCAGCAGTATACAGGACTGCTCACATATCTTCAGTTGGTTCAGTTATGGGATAGCGTAAGGGTTAGTGGAAAATGAGCCAGTTTTGCATACGTGAGAAAAAAGGGAAGAAGAATCACAGGCTTTTTTGGGGAAAAGGCCTAGATAGCTATGTCTTTCTACTGATACATCTGTGAGCAAAATGTATCCACTTCCTACAGAGACTGGCATAGTGGGAAGAACAAAAGTAATGCTACTCTACATGCAGTGGCAGTTGATTCAGCTCCTGAAGAAGAAAGAAACAGAAAACAACAGAAACTTTTCATGATTGAACATTGTTTATCCAAAATATTATTTTGTATTTTTCAAGTGTATGTTACCTCATGAGACACTCAATCTGTTCTCAGTGTATTTTCTGACTTTCGTGTTTTCTGTCCAAAATAGGCTTAATGGGGTCATACTGTCTTATTGTGAATATGAGATATATCTACAATTTGGTGGAAAAGACAACTACAGAATAGTCACAGAATTAAACAGAATAGTCACAGAATCAAATGTGCAGAATTCAAGAAGTAGCTATATCTGTCTGCTGGTTTCTTGTTTTGCTTTGCCTGAAACAAAGGCAGTATGCATATAGCTAATTGTGTTCAAATACTGGAATAATTCAGACCACATAAGAAAAATGCCCCATCAGATATGGAGAAAGAACGTAGGAAAAGTGTTGTTCTCTGATTTTGCTTTTTTTAAACAACCTGTTAGAAGATAAAGTTATTAAGAAATTTTCGTAGTTATTTAGAACTCCAAATAGACTTTAATTCATTTGATTTTTATAGACTAGTAGTCTTTAATCTCCATTGCAGAATCTGAAGTGTACCTGTTACATACTGGTAAATTAGTTGTCAATCCCTTGGGCAGTATATTTTAATATCAGTGTTATATGGTAGATGATATAAATCTTGTATATGGCATTATTAGCTTAGGCAGCTGCTGACTTAAAAAGGCCAGTTTAACAAGTCACCACTGTATTATGTTTAATTAGGTACAGTTTATATAATGAGGTGTTCAGTTCTAATGGAAAGACATGCTGTGAGCAGCACATCTGCAGGAATAACTATTACAATCAGCATTGCAGAGACCCATGGAACTGCAAATTAGACTTACTTATCTAGAAATAAATTACATCCCAATGCCTTCATAAAGCTCATTAATTAATTCCACTGGCATAAAGGTCTTTTTCTTAATTTCATGTTCCATTAGCATAATAAACACAATTTGAGTTACAACAGTATGATCAGTTTAATGGATGCTATTTATTTTAGTTTTTTATTTAAAGTCCCGGTAACATAGAATTAACATCAATATGCTGTTTGGTCCTTTATTAAAAATTCCCATAGGATAACCAGCACAGATGTTCAATACAGCATCATATATTTGCTGCATTTTATGACTTTACTAATTGGCCATATGGAAAGGTGTTGCTTGGATTTTTAATTTTTTTTCTAAATCTGATAAATTATATGGATTGTAATAGTCACAATTGGTTACTATGTGAAAATGGACAGGTTAATATACACTGCATGCTGGGAGCAAAACAAGAGTAAGCAAAGTTTTTTTGTATGTGTATTCATAGTAAATAGTAACAATATACTTCCTGGTGTATTACAATCAGTCTCATTTATATGTAGTTCCTGACATAATTGTAATTCTTTAATTTATGCAGACACTGTCTAATCAGAACGAAATACTACCAGCTATTTATTTAGTCACAATTTGCTTGGATACAACCTAGTTGTTGCATTCAACTTTTCCTGAGTCCCACTTTTCATGATAAACTACACTGTTAGGAACATTTATGGTAAGATGTTATGTGTTACTAGAACAAGAGGTTTCATTATTCATCCATCTAATACTGGTTATTTTAGATTAAATCCTTATCTATGATTTTGTTAATTTGTAGTAGACTAGAAAAATGTCTTAAAAATTTTTGGTTTTACCTTATATTGCCCATTTTATGCTAATGCCTAACTGTAATATAGCCAAGCTAATTTTGTCACCAACTTGCTGCATGTATTTTTGAAGGCTTGTCTCTCATATTGTTTTGTATTTCCTGGTCTTATTTCTCCGCCCTGCATTTAGTATCGGTGACTATCACTGCAAATGTCTTCTCCTTCAGCCTATAATGCAGCTCCCTTCTAAAGTTAGAGAGTAACTTTGGGTAGTACTCATGTGTCATGTAAGTCCATCATCTGATTTTTCACATAAAAACTGATTTCAGTCTTTACACTGTAATTCACCTTTCTATTTCTCCCATGCTTTCCAAAATCATCTGAACCTGAGTCATCTATTTCTGCTAATGTGATTTTCTTCTTTCACATGACCTCAATTACAGTATCAGAAAGAGTTGTACCAGAGCAGATGAGGGCAAGTTGCCTTAATTTCAGTGTGTATGTCTGTGTGGACATACACATACCTAGGTATATAGTTTTCAAGGATTACATGAAAGCATTTTGCTTTAAAAAAAGCTCCATAGCTCATTGCATTTTTTAATACCCCAGCCTGGCCCATGCACATACCCTTGGGGTTTTTGGTTTGAACTTGTTTTTTTTTAACAATTCCTTTTCAGATATTTAATGACTGGAGTTTTTAGGCATTTTAACATGGAAATAATCTGAAGAATGAAATGTCTTTTATCTTGAAATTTAGGTTTAAATCATAATTGGAAATTGTCTAGCAACACTCAGAAAAAGAACTAGCCTTTAGTATAATCTCTTGTGGGTGACTGAGCTGTAGGAAAGACAAAGCGGTGTAGGTTGCATAAAACAGTGAAGTTGTATGATCAGAATAATGTCTCTTTCTTTGTAAATTGTTTAGTGCAGATGCTCAAATGAAATTTTAAAAATGAATCACTATTTTCAGATGTCTCAGTATTATGGGTCCTAAGACACACATGTCAGCAAAAAATGATTTTGCACTGAAGGACAAAGCTAACATTATTACACAGCTGCATTGTCTGTGAATATAATAAAGTCTTTTCGTGGACTATATAGTCGCACCCTGTAAAGATGAAAGAGAGGTGACAATAGGGGATTGATTCTGTCCCACATTTAAGAAACAGTGACTTGAAAACCTTGTGCATTTTCAAATTCTTACATAGATATTTGTTATATGGTTCAAGCTGGAACTATGTGTTACAGGTTTTTGACAACAACAAAAACAAGCTGGACAAATAGTGCCGAGTCGTGGCCTTTTACCAGTGTTTGGGCTGGTTGTGGTTATGTAGGCATTCATGTACAGTCTTCTTTAGCAGTCTAAAGTGAACACTGTTCCAATTGCATGGGTGAGTGTAAGCTAAGCATTGCTCAGGTGGCTGCAAGCTGCTACAGGGGATCACCTGAATGCATTTGGGACAGATGGAGAGGTAGATGGTACTTTTGGAAAACAGCGTATCAGAACGATTCAGGTGATGATAGCTCTTACTTCATTGCTATAAAGTAGGAGTGAAATAGGAAGTTAAGCAGTAAGAATTCATGGGGACTCTGCAGTCACCTGTAGAGCTTCATGTTGATTCTTTTTTGCTTGCTGTGAGAGCTTAAACTTACCTCCTGCTGTTAGCCTATGTTATTAGCTCATGTTACAAGGGCAAACGTACTCCGGAAAATTTTATCCTCAGGAAGAAGATAAAACCACATTGCTTTTTATCTGGTTGTAGAGGGCTATTTCTATATTTTGTTTGGATATTTGGGCCTGTAATTCCAATTTAACGACAAAATTATATTTGTAATGACAGGTAACTATCATAGAAGATTTTGGAGAATCTTCTATCTGCCATTTCCCTGATCTCAGAGCTCTTGAAGGATCTGTCTATAGGAAGCTGAGCACTTTGAATTGCTTGCCAGTGCTTTGGGAATGTGACAGCTTGGGGTTTTTTCTCAGCTTCTCAGCTTTTTGTCATAGACACTACTATCGTATCTCCACTTCTACTACTAGCTTTGCACTTTTCAGCTGAAGAGACAGTAGTTGGCTTTGTAGGGCTGAATGCCTGAAATGCATGCAGCAATTTTCTTTCATCTGTTGGATTCAGATTAACAGAGAAGTCTTGGGATCAGAGAGTACAGATTCTTCCTGTTGATACTTAGTCATCTGATCTCACTCATTTCTGTCCCAGTGATGACTGGGTTTTCTTCAAATCTGAATAAATGGAGAAAAAAAGGATAGCACTCGGGGAGTAAATCCTAAGACACACACATTGGAAGGAGATGAATGTTCATTGAAAGGCAAAACTATTGTTACACTGCTGCACTCGTCTGCAAGGAGGAGTTCTGATGAAGGGCTAACCAGAAAGAATAGGGAGAAAATCTAGCACAACACATAGGTTTACATATAGGTTTAGTCTTCTTCTGAAATAAGACATTTTTTGAATATTGCTTGTTGTCTGATAGAGAGAGAGAGAGAGAGAGAGAAGTAGCAGAGAATCATTCTGTTTCAAGTGCAGCAGGTTTGTAGTTGGAGACTGATTTAAGTGCACACCATGTGAAATGTTTTAGTGCCTTAAGGAAAGGTGGCTCTTCTGTTTGGGGTACTGCAGTATGACCAGGTAGTTCAGACTGGTAAAATACTTTCTTGTTGTCCAAGGTTTTGTGTTATTTCTGAACAAAGTTTGGTTCGTTAATTGTCCTGCAGATTCTGTCAACTGAATTGAGGTCTTTTGATGTTTTTAGACCAAGATGTCATGGAGACTAGAACGTAGCTGTCTCATTACTCCTGGTCTGATGCAAGGTGAGAAACTAAAGAAGGTGGCTCATGTACATCCGGAAGTATCAGGTAGTACAAAGCGCTGTGTCCAAAATACCCAATGCAAAGTTCAGCTTCATGTAGAAGATAAACACACCTCCTTTATTTGAAGTCTGTGTGTATATGCCTGAGGCTTGGGTTAGAACATTGTGTCATTGATGAACACGCAAAAGCCTGACGGCAAGTATCATTTCACAGACATGGCTGGTCCTGGGAAAATTTGTCTAGAGAAGAGGCAAATTACTGTTAGCTTCCACTAGAACCCAATCACACAAAATACAGTTGAGTCAGAATAAAACACCTTTGCCACATAAACATAAATGTCATCTAAATTCAAATGGTACCTTACTGTGTTGTCTGGTAACAGAAGCTCCGAAAAGAACATTTCTTGAGAAGCTGAGAGCTTCTTCAACCTCTCAGTGATACCTAGAGACTGCCTGTCTCATTAGTGTCCCAATAACAAGAGATGGGAGATTTCTTGTTTATTTAAAATAGTATGATTAGTAAAAATGCAATTGAAATGCTTTGTAATGCAGCCTTAATACAGACGTTGACCAGACGCCAGGTTGGTACAACTGAGTAAAATGTTAATACAGTCAAATGTGTTTCTTAAAGCTGTCCAATGCATGTTATTTCCACAGGATGTTACAGATGCTTTATTTTCATCTTGGTGATAAATATTTAAAGAGCAGAAATGTTATTTTAAAAGCTTGTAGGACTACAGGTGTTGCTTTTCCTAATAGAATCTATTTTCCCTAGTAATTTATATCAGTGATCCTGTAAGTATCCCTGGAAATGTATGTATTACTTTCTGCTTGGGAGTGTTCTCTGTAGTCTGTCCTTTGTATGTCTCAAGGAGGCAATATCAAGTACCATGCTCAGGCTTTAGACTTCAGACCACCAACTGTAGCTTTCTGGTTGTTGATTTTTTTCCACAGTTCTTGCTAAAAAAAGGTAGATGACTTGGTAGAAAAAAAAGTCAGAAATGCATAGGGAAAGTGAACAGTAACACTAAGGTTGAATCCACAAGCTTTGTGACCTTTTTCATTTGTTTTAGCAGCCACTTTTAATTAGTAATAGATACTGTTGCACTCAGATAAACATTAGTGGCACTCGAAAACAGCACCTAATAAGCAGGGGGTTTGTAGAAATTCAATACATATAGCTGAACTCCTTTGAGAAGTTGCTTTGTTCTTGTCATAATGCTTGAAGTTAATGGACAACTGAAATGGAATGGCTGTATGTGTCATACATTGAATGAAGAGGATTGACTAAAAGCCATTAGCGTCCAGAAAAGAAAGACAGAGGCAGAAATTATATCTCTTCCAGATGAATCCTAACTGTTCCCCAAATTCCGTGTAAGCATGACAGGCTATAGGCAGGGCCATTAATCGGAAGGTCAGATAGCGCAATTTTAGCCAGATTTTCTTGATTGAAAAGGCACCAGGAAATTATCTAGAATGTTACAGAATCTACAAAATACTTTTTAAAAACTATTTTAATGGCTTGATGGACTAAGTGACAATTCTACCTGTCATAGTAAAAGGAAAAGTTAACTTTCAACACCGGGTATGGTAGAAGTGGTAGAAGAGCTGAGTTATGCTGCAGTTTGAAAAAAATACTTAATTATTTTTTTTGTTTCGTCAGAATTCTCTAATGCAGTTAAAGCATAAACCTTAAAACTCCCTTCCATTACTACTGTTCTCAAATTGATTTAATGTCAGCCCTCATAGCTTCTTTGTTCCTGAAGAACTATTTTGTTAATAGAACTTTACCAGCATTTTCTCATTAACAGTTTTAAAAAATAATAATATAACAGTTAGCTCTCCTACATTCTAATTATAGATTTTTAAAATAAGTTTCATCAATCATATTTACTATTAATATAATTAAGGTGCCTTTCAAAAGAGTCCACTATTGAAATCAAATAATAAATACAAAAACAGGTACTTGAATATACGCAACATGGAAAACTCCACTGTAGATCATTCGTGTGTTTCTGAGAAAAACATGTCTCAAACTCTTCTCTTTCATTAGTAGATGTGTCAGCTAGAGCTTTTATTGCTGCAAACTGTACATGACCTGTTGTTTTTTGACTGTTGATTCCTCCCACTTCTCAGTCACTAAACAGCCTGTGTATTTGCTGGGCATCTGTATAAAGCTGGTTTGGTAGGAGGTACTGCCTATGACAGTTTACCAGTCTTGAAATTCTGAAGTTAGACTAGTGCTGAAATTAGGATGCAGAAAGAGAAAAAATCTTAAAATCCACTCTTTGCTAACCAATAAAAGTTGCTTAGCTGAAAAAACTCACGTATTTATGGTCTCATGATTAACATAAAGCAACATTTGCTCTCAGACCTTTTGTCAGCTTTGTTCTCCTGTCACTACTTTTCATTCTTTACTCTCCTCCTGTCAGTAAATCCACATGAACAATAACTGAAAGATCATTCTGTTAGTATAATAAATACTGTAATGCATCATTGCTTGAGCTGACTTATCTGCTGTTTGAAGCTTGAATGAATGTCCACAAGTTGCAGTAAATCTGTTTCTCTGTAATGGAGCAAACCCCAAACACTGCATAGCAAGAGTCATTGAGCTAGAGTCACTACAGCTCTAATTCTTGTATCCTTGGAGTTTCAGTACATGTTGGATACCACGGGCAGTTTTGGATGAGAAATTGGACAGGGTACAATAATAAGTGGTCCAGTTAGTGCTGGCTGCAGAATAACTACTTGTACCAAACAAATGGTGTTTTGCTGTAAGAGGGGGAAGTGCTACTCTTTTAGAATAAAACCTTTCATTTTCCAGTTTTGCTTGCACACATTTTTCTGTACACTATGGAAGTGCAGTTCTGAGAAAGGTGGAATAGATGTGCATTCAGGCAGTGGTATTTTGTCATTTGACTTAGTGCAAGGAGAACTAGATGACTTTTTAAGGTTTGTGTTATGTAAGAGGTCCAATAAAATCATCTAATGATGCCTTTTAGCCTTGAAAATTAATTAACCTGTACTATGACTTTTTTAATGGATGAGATTTCTGAGACTTCTTTTCCATTTCATTGTGTTAGAATGTAAGCAGTCTTCATTAGTAATAGTTAATTAGTCTGATTTGTAGAGATTCTGACACGTTCAGGCCCAAAGTAGGAAATAAATGCTGATGTAATGCTTACGGAAGTACTCCTGCTAAATTTTCTCATGTGTAGTGATGTCATGCATTTGGATGAATTGTGTTCATGGTATGTACAACCACCCTTTTTGAAGTGAAAGAACTCCCCTTAGTGCCACTCCTAAATAACCTGTTTTTTTTTTACTTTGCATTAAATACATGAGTTCAGTGTTCATACAGCTTGTCATGAAAAATATCAGTGTCAACTGTTCCGTTTATGCCATATATCCCTAGATATTATACAACTGTCAAAGAAAAAAATTGCATTCTTCCTTTTCCTTAATATTTACCAACTTAAGAGATTTTGTTGTCTGTTGAGCAATCTCAGAAGTAAATAAATGACTACATAGTGTGGAACTTCTAACTAAAAGACTCATTGTCTTCCCTTTTGTTTCTTAGACCATTTTCCATCAGTACAGTGAAATGAAAGAGAGTGCTGGTGCCTAATGTGTTGAAAACTACACTGGTTTTCACTTCTGTTTTGCTTTTTACCTTTTGCTCTTATTTAGCCTAAATAAAATTATAGCTTGTCCTGAAGCATTTCTCAGTTAAATGTGGCATTGTAATCAGTTTTAGGAGTTTTTAAGCCAAAGTGAATGTCAAATTGCAACTGAGGGCAATCAGCACCATATAGGATAGGACCCATAGTGAAAGCTGATGTTTGAGAAATAAATATTGTATAATAGTTTTAAAGAATTGCTAAACTTCATTATGAAGTTTTGTTTGAACTGGTAGAAAATTGTCACAGTTTGAGTCATGCACTTTGCTTGCAAGAGAGAAGAAACAATGCATTTTGTTTTTATTGGGCAGTGTGTTAACAAAATTCTACAGTAAATGTGACTGCTTTAACAAGAATCCATGGCAAGGTACATTTGAGTATTTACTGCTTGTAAAGGGTCAGAAAGAACTGAGACACTCCTATTGAGTCGTGAGATTCAGAAGGGGAATTTAGATGCAGCTCAATCCAGATTTAGTCCCAGACTTGGTGAATGTTATATATTGAAAGGATGATGTGTGCAAAATCTTTCCTTTATATCACTTAGGTTAAGTTTCAAAGTTTCTATATGCTTATTCCCAATTCACTTACCAAGTATTTGACACAATAAGGATTGTTTTAGCATTCTTACTCATGGACTTATCTGGATGTGCAGCCCACTGCCATGCAGGAGAGCTCAGTGGACCCTAGGCTGTCCATAAGTATATGGAGTAATTTGATTGACTTGTTGTCATATTTGTATACTTACTACGGATGTTAGCTTCATCCAGATTTGGCTGGAGCAGGGCACTGACCAGCACTGGGGTTGGGGGAGTGCATTGCTCAGATTAGCCCTT
This sequence comes from Climacteris rufus, assembly GCA_013398175.1. NCBI lineage: Eukaryota > Metazoa > Chordata > Aves > Passeriformes > Climacteridae > Climacteris > Climacteris rufus. Next base: position 659,809 of record VZRZ01005884.1, read on the forward strand.
GGCTATTCTGTTGTTATGTCTCCCCTGAATCCACTTCAGGCCGGATGCAGCCATCCTGACCAGACCATCCATTAGGACCACTGGTGGTTGTCACTTGGGCAGGTTTATGGGACATTGAGGTCAGGTTGAGACAGAGGAGAAGCACACTGTCACAAAAAGCATGGCAACAGGACAGAATGTACATAAGGCTGTATCCTATTTTCATAGGATAAGATGACTGCCCTGGGCAAATAATATACTGTAAGATGTATACCCTGATTTTAGATAATGCTTTAATGAGAGTTTGTAATTTGTAAAGCACTCCAAGCCCATATATACTGCATCCAGAAAACAAGCCTGGAGGTTTCTGTGTGTTTTTCATTTTTACTCTCACGTGACAGCTTAACTTGTTGCTACTTGATTATAATTAGGTACTTGATTTTCATCAATAATAATTTCTAAGTGAAGTACTTTATGTCTTTTTAAATTAGGGTTTGCTTAATACTGTGTGATTTCAGCCAGGAACATGAATTTCTGTGCCTCAGTTTATGTTTTCATACAATCAGTAATTTACCTAACTTACATATAATATCCAGCATAAAAAAAAAAGTCTATGTAGCATTTTAAGCTCCTACTGATATTAGAAGTAAACTGAATTTATCCCCTATACTATGATACATTGACCTCTGCAATCCTAACTGAAACTGATGCTTCAGGCCTTGAAAAAACCCACTGTATCTATTGTAAAATCTTCTCTTTTCTCCTATTAGCATAGCATGCATCTATTTTAATTTCATTGAACAATTCTAATTTTGAAGTCGCATGTTTGTTGAGTTTCTAACCTCTGAAGAGCTACCCAGGATTAATCAAAGCTTAGCCTATGTAGAGAGGGTCTTTTGATTCTCCTCCTTTTGCTGGCTTTACCAAGACATTGCCCGTGTAAGCAAAATCAATGTGAAATACTTGTACGGAATGTTGGGAAGTTAACATAAAAGGTTCTGTCACCCAAACGATCTTCCTGGAGAAACTGGAAAACTGCTTGCATTTACTTCGGGTTTTGCTTAGCATGCTGCAGTCTGACAGGGGAGCCTGGCAGCACCCAGACATGTGCACACAGGGCTGAGTTTCATTAAACCATTTTCCATGCAAAATAAAGGTAATCAAAAGAAACTGAACAGTAAAGTGTTACTGGAAAATTATTGCTGAAAAATTGTTTCTTTAATCTGTGTATGTAAAATACATGAATCCTAATTGCTTTTCCATTTATATGCTAGACACTGTCTGAGGCTCTTGTAAGGACACCAGTGGAAAAATGGCTGGGGGTTAAAAAGAAAAAAAATATATAGAAACCATTTTAAAGGATGTTTTAGTGAGGGAAATTTTGAGGAAGGAAATTAATTGTAGATCCTGCCATGGGCAAGCAACTGATTTGGAGAGGAAAAGGGAAAAACACATTTCAAAAAATGAGTGTGGACTGTTAGTGGAAAATTGTTGCCTACTCAAAAGTATATATCTGAGAGAGACTGACCCATGAGGCTTGAACCCAGAAAGAGGTTCAGGAAAGAGAAATGAATGTGGATTTTTAATGTCTTTGTGTGTGTGTGTATGTATATATGCATGTTCATTTTCATGGTATATTTATATGTGTGTGTGTGTGTGTGTGTGTGAGAGAGAGAGAGAGAGATTCTTCTGCTCACCGAAAAAGAACTGTTTGTGGAAATGTTGTAAAAATTACCATGTTTGCTGACTGTGCCATTACATGTGTATGACTAACTTAGAAACTAGGGAAGACATGGATGTATGGAAAGTCAGTACATATGCTGTAGGGAAATCTGATAGTCTAACATGGGTCTTGATGAGAGCAAAATCACACAGAATCACAAAATGTGTTGAGGAAGAAGGGATGCACAAGGATCATTGAGTCCAGCTTCTGTCCCTGCACAGCACCATCACCAAGGGTCACAGCCTGTGCCCAAGATCATTGTCTGAACACTTCTTGAGCTCTGTCAGGCTTGGGGCTGTGAGCACTGCCCTGGGGAGCCTGTTCCAGTGCCCAACCACGCTCTGGGTAAAAAATCTTTTTCTAATATCCAATCTAAACCTCCCCTGCCACAACTTAAGGCTGTTCCCTTGAGTCCTATCACTGGTCACTACAGGGAAGAGATCAGTGCCTGCCCCTCCTCTTCCCCTCACAAGGAAGTTGTAGACTGCAATTGGGTTTCCCCTCAGTCTCCTCCAGGCTGAACAGCCCAAGTGACCTCAGCCACTCCTCATGTGGCCTCAAGGCCCTTCACCGTCTTCATTGCCCTCATTTGGGCTCTCTCTAATAGTTAATGTCTTTCTTATATTGTGGTGCCCAAAACTGCCCCCGGGACTGGAGGTGAGGCCACCCCAGTGCAGAGCACAGCAGGACAATCTCCTCCCTTGCCTGGCTGCTGATGCTGTGCCTGATGCCCCCCCAGACACAACTGGCCCTTCTGCCTTCCAGGGCACTGCTGACTTATATTCAACTTCCCGTTGACCAGGACCCCCAGGTCCCTTTCCACAGTGCTTCCTTCCGGCGTCTCATTCCCCAGTCTGTATGTATATCTAGGATTGCCTCATCCCTATTCTTGGAGGGCTGTTTGGAAAGGGGTGGAGAGATGAAAACTGACTGAGAAGTGTGACACAGTGCAGAAGAGGTACAAAGAGTGAGCCTTTTCTCAGAAACTAGTATTCTGAAATGCAAACCACAGCAAAACAGTCTAGGGAGTGTTTGGCAAGTGGAGCTCTACATATTTCTAAGTATTAAGAGTTTTGAAAGAATTGAGAGGTTGAAAGATTTTCCTTAAGTGATCATTAGATACTGATTGCCTGGGATATGGAGTTTTTAAAGCCAGTTTTTCTGTGAGGTATTCTAATTGGACAATGGCTTAATTCTCTAGCAATAACATCTTGTGTATATGGCTATTTTATATTTTTCACTGAAGTGCCTGCTTGTTACACATACAGCATTTTCCTTTTCTTAGAAACCCTTGTGATATACTTATGTAGAAATTTGTTTATGTCTTTTCCAATTCAAAGAGCTGTATCTGAATCTCAGCATGGAGGTGGAGAGCTTTTCTTATTCCATAGAACAAGTCAGTGGGCAGTCATTGTAGGGACTTTATTCTAAACATTCTGTCCTACCCAGCAGCAGTGCTGGAACTCATGAAGTAATTTCTTACCTTTCCTGGCAGCTTAATCAGCTTAATGTATCTGTTTTTAAAATAGACATATTCTTTTGGCTTATTGAAAGGCTACATTCCAAGTTGTGAAAATGTGAATAATGTTACAGAACAGATATGTATGTAAGTTTAAAAGGTGTGCTTTCTGAAATCCATAGTTACAAAGTTTGCTGGATTACACACAAAGTTATTGAAATAAATTTGCGTACTGTTATTCGTGTTTTTTTGGTTTGGTTTTGGTTTTGCTTTTCCTGAATGAGAGAAATTCATACAGATAGAAATCACATATGTACTTACAATCTTCATTTTGTATGTTGTGTCTGTGCATTCATACGTGTGTTTTGGGAGAAAAGGGCGAAAAGGCAAGAAACACCATGTACATGTGTACTTGAATATAATATATATTAAACAATGACCAAGGTGGCAGAGTTTTAAGCTCAGATTTATAAAATTGCTTGAGGCTCATCTGATTCTGATGTTAAAACCTGTTATCAGTTCCCACTGACTTCAGTGAGAACAGAATTAAATTAATACTGAAAGCTTTTGGATATTAAACAACTTCTTTGCTGATCTGGGATTGAATAGCCTGATCTGATTCTAATATGCTACTATTGAAAATATAAGGTAAGCACAGTTTTCTTAACATCCAAAATTTGTTGAACACTCAATTATTCTTTTGTCTTCTGTTGAAAATCCTGCTGCCTGCCAGTGGGAAGGTCTACCTGCTTGTGCTGCTTAGAATGAGATGATTCCAGTAGTGTGTTTTTCTTATTGCAATGACTATGGAAAAGAACTGCTGAACTGCTACTGAAGATGCTCAACTGCCATGCCACTGAATTGCTCTCTTAGATACATTTCTTAAAAACCTCTGCCAGCGTCTCGGTAGTGAAGAATTTTAAGAAGTAGAAATTGCAATTACTATGTAATAAATTATTCTGTTATATCAATATCTTGCTATTCAAAGTAAGATACTTTGGTGGAATGAACTAGAGTAGTGTTTTGCTGAAGCTGTGTATTTAAAAGAAAGTTATGCATAGTGCCCTTGTTTTGCCAGATTCAAACAGCTATTCAAGAATCGTAGATGTTTCAACAGCCAGGAGCATTTTTTTCCAAAAATATGCAATGACATTTGTCCTTTTCCTCAGCGGCTTTTTTCAGACTACTCTTATTTATGATACCGTGTTTAGAAATATTAGAGACTTCTAATATAAGAATTTAGATTCTTTATTAGCTTGAATGTAAAGCAGAGAAAGGCAACTCTGGGTAGCCTTCTTGGGGTGACCTTCTTGGGGTGACCTTCTTAGGGTGACCAGTAGATTTCAGCAGTGCTGGTTTCAGTGGTTGTCAGTAAATTCTGCCAGATTTAAGTGCTGTGTTTTCTTCAGCTAAGACATGTCTCTAGTGAATTGTTCAGATTGAGGTTTCAGGGCCTTTTATACTACACTTAAGGTTCATCTAGTTTGGCTGTTTTCAGAACAGGTAAAGTATTGTAATCAAAGTGAAAAGCACAAACTCATAGATCCTGGTTTAGGAAAAAGCTCTCCCTTAATCCAGAAAAGTACATGAGAATTGATAGCATCAGTACATTTTATCTGAGACCTGAATCTTGCACACTTTTATGTACCGTCATAAAATGTTCATATTCCTATTGACATTGCAAAGTAGGTGTCTCTTTGCAGGATCTAGACCTTATTATGGCTGTGGAAGTGATCTTCTCTGGATAAATATTCCACCGGTTTTTCTATGGCTGGTAAACTCTCAACCTAGCTGATTACAGGCAGAAGTAAGCTACACAAAGTGTTTATTTATTTACCTTTAAAATACTGTTTTGTGATTTTAAAACTTCTGTCTGTATTTTTTTCCTTGGTATAGTTCAGGTTGTTTATTATGTGGAAGAGTGCCTAGTAGTACTTGGTATAAAAAAATATGGATGTATTGTAGAGGAAGTGACATCCACTCTTATTTACTGCAGCTTTAATTTAGAAAGACCTTATATTTACAGATACATTTGTCAGAAATTGCTTTACAAATATATGTGTTTCCTCTGCTGTGCTAGAGTCCTTTTTTTTTTTTTTAAATGTAAATGAAATGGCATTAAAAAGTTTCACTCACAATTAAAGGTTCAAATTTGTGATCAGTGTTACATTCTACAGTAAGGTTCTCCAGCTGCATTATTGAAGTCTTTGTGTTAATCATGAGTGCTCTGCCTGAGCTGATTTCATCCTGGATACTCTCTAGCTGAATTTACATAGTTCTGTGTTGTGTGGTTTTGCTTGGATTGTTTGGGATGGATTTGGGATTTGCCCCTGTATTGCAGTGGTGCTAACTTTCCTCCTCACCATCAGACCTTCATTTTCTGTTTCATAATGTCTGTGATTTTGCTTTATCTGGGCTATCTCTTTTCCTTGGATAATAAAGGGGTGAACTGGATAATGAGCTAGCATTTTCAGTATTGTTCCCTCTTCCTTTCTCAGCATAGCAGGATACCTTATTTGCTTTTGTGGTCACTGACAAACAGATTGCTGAGCAACCCATGACACTGCAGCTGTATTCCGTCTGTGCTCCTATGGCATTTAGACCCCTCAGTGTGCAGGCTGAATTGCTTCTTCCAGTTCATGATCCTTCACTCATTCATGTAGTATTTTAAGTGATTCAGTACTGCATTGGAGGTTCAATAAGTATACTTAAATCCTTCCATCAGTTACTCGGAAGTGTCTTATAATGTGACAGGTACAGGTGCAAATGTCTTCACTTGTATATAATTTCACTTACAGATCAATAACTATCTTACATATTAGAGCTATGATAGATTTCCTTGGAAAATTGCATTCACCAGTGTGGTGCAGTGGGGACTGTAGAAGGACGTGAGGTAGATAGCTTTTAATACAAAATTTTCTTTTAATAGAGAAATGATCTGTTATTTAATTCTGTAATGAGATGGGTAGACAAACAAATTTCTGCATCCATAAAGCAAAAAGCATGAACTGGCAGCACCACACTGCAAACTGCAGGCTTGATTGCTCTTAACTCAAGGTAAATTTAAGATAACACACTCCTTAGTAATGTGGTAACAATGGAGGAATTAGCACAGAGAAGTTGTAGTGTGTAATATCCCTCTCCAGCTTACTGCATCCATGTATTTATTTGTCCGCATTGTAATTGCTCTCTATACTTAAATTTTTTTCCCTTGGTTTGTGATTAGGTAATTTCTCTAATAGCTCATTGTTATTGTGGAAGAGCTCCACAGCAGCTTTTGTATTTCACTCTGCTTTTGAAGCATTTGTTTGCATCACATTCTTTTTCTAAGAATATAAACAATGGTTGTTAACAGTGGAATAAAAATGTCTTTGCTGTGGTGGGCTTATGTGGTCATGGTTTTAGGAAGAGGTTTAAGGGAGCCCAGAGAATGGTTGAGTACTGGAACAGGCTCCCCAGGGAAGTGGTCACAGCACCAATCCTGACAGAGTTCAAGAAGCATTTGGACAATGCTCTCAGGAACATGGTGTGACTTTTGGGGGTGGTGCTGTGCAGGGCCAGGAGCTGGACTCGAAGATCCTTGTGAGTCCCTTCCAGCTCAATGTATTCTGTTCCTATGACTATCCTGCTTTGCACATGTCTTGGAGCTTGTGTGATCACAACCAGCATCTTTTCCTTCCTCCATCCAGATTGTATCTGTATTTACCCAGCTTTCTGCTCTGACTTCTGTCATGGAGGATGTGTATTCTTATTCACAGTTCATGCCTTTATGCCTCCAAGGGAGATGTCTTTCCTATGGTTTTTGAACCAGGCTATAAGTTTGGGATAGAAGTCTGAGCAAGCCAGGATGTTCTGTTTGTAAATTAAAGATCACTGGTCTAGTGTGGGGTTATGTCCTGTAATTCTGAGCTATGCATTGATATAGAGAGGGAGGAACAGATTTCATTCTGCCTTCGAATTTTACATTTGTTTTTGTGTGGGCTTTCTATCTCTACCCTCTAAAAATATACAGGCTTCCTCACTTTGGATCCTAGCCCCAAATTATTCTGGTGATTTTTCAGATGCAGAGTTACAGGCATACACACGCCACATGTGAGGTTTTGTGAATAGATGTTCGTAAAACTTAGGCAGTATTGCATGTGTGTATGTAAATTGTATAGATTTTGAATCCAAATGATACACAAATTGCCAGTGAGTAGGTTGCAGAACCTCCTGTCATTTATTTTTATAGCTAATGGCTTTTTTTATATTCCATTTTCTACAACTTTTCATTAAGCAGTGCATGTGAAGTGCTTCAACTTGACTTTGATGCGCATTCAGTATCAGAAGGAAAGATCAGGCCTTTTATCTCTAAACTACAGATCAATTACCTTTCTAAACACTTACCTCATAATTTTCCTTTAAATAAAAAAGGAAAAAAATGGTACTACAATCAACTGTATTAAAGAAAAGAAAAATGAAAGTGGTTAGAAAAAATGGAATCATCACTGAAGATAAGATACAAGGGACTATGGACTTGGATTGTAGGATTAGATCCTGGTGCACAATAATCACATAGAGTGTAAAAGAAAAAGCAGTACCTTACATTTGGAAGTAAAAAAGTCCTTAATTTATTGAAGCAAGAAGGTAACTGGCTTGCTAATGAATTAAATATGTGACAGCTTTTAAGTGAAGAACAGCTGCTGAGTTTTCAGAGCAGGTGACTTTATCATCTGCAGATTTTGATGGTATTATGCTTAGGATGAAATAACCACTTGTTTCAAAAAACAGTCTCTAATATCCCATCTGAAGGTCAGTCTCATAGATTTCATTCCTTAATATTCTAGCTGACATTCCCATTTTCTGAAGTATGAGTCTTTAGATACATAAGTCTTGGATATTGTAGTATTGAGAAGGCTACTATGTGCAGCATTGCAATTAGGTAGAGAAAATCCTCTTACTATTACATATGTGAACAGTAAACCAAAAGTTCCAATTTTTGTTTTTGTTGTTTATACATTTTTACTGGCACTCTCATAATAGTACAGTCAGGTTCTAAATATGAGTGTTTTTCTATCCAGCAGTATAAGACTAAAAGAAGTCATTCAATAGAAATAGCATTGGAGTTCAAAGTAGATATAATACTAGCATACTCTTACACAGTTCTCAGCTGTGTAGGTTCAACTTATGAGGTATTTTTCTTCTGAAGTGACATGACATTGAGTTATTATTTCAGAAAGGAAGAAGTAAGACTATTATTTTATTCGTTTATATTCAAACTGTATTAAACATGCTAGTTTAAAACACAAGACTCCCCCTCTTTGAAACTAACAAAATAGTCAAATGCAGAAGAAGCTATTCAAAATTGTCTTTTAATAAAAGTTTAAAGTCTTCAAAATATATTTGCCCCTGGAGCAAACTTTTTTCATTTAATATTGTGTCTGTTAATTAGTGCTTCAAATTTGCAAATTCTTTATTGGTTTATATCAATGTAATACCCAAAGCTCATCTCATTGCCAGCTTTGAATGAAATATGATCCTGTTTATTCTATTAAAATGAAGGCTTGAAATTGTTACCCAAATGCCACAGGAATTCTTGCCATTTTCTCATCAAATTCCTCATCAGATTTTTTGTTAAAGTCACATTGTTTTAGATTTTGAGCCCTGGCATTTAAATGAAATTCAATGTACCCCACTGGAGAAAACATCTGCAGGGACATATTATGTACAATATCCATTCCAATCAAGCAGGAGTGCACTGTGTGACTGAATGAGAAGCTTATTCTTACTCCACTTAGGTTTACCCTGATGTGGCTATTGAGTCAGTCTTTGAGAAGAAATGTTTAGAAAATTAAACTAGAAGAACAGCAATGGTGTTTTTAATACTCAGAGCAAATATTTCCTGTTGCACAATATTAATTTAAGAATGACATTTTCAAAAAAGAACCTGAAGGAGTTTGGTGCCAAATTCCCTCAGAAATTCAATGGAACTTGGGTATTGGAGCCTCCAGGTTGCCTTGGTAAATCTCTCTGAGTGATTAAGGGTTTTCTTTGAATACAAAATCATGATCTACTGAAACTGAAGGGAGTCGAGAGGTGTTGGGGGAGAATGAAAAGAATAAAAAAATCAATGCTGTGATACTATAAAATATATTAAAAAGTTGCAGAAATTCTAGAAGCATGGTGGTTAACTGTCAGCACAAATGGACTG